>NQII01008245.1:0-76580 GCA_002778355.1 Clitarchus hookeri
TTTGCAGGTTTAATGTTTGAAGGTGTGATCAGGCAAGCCGTTCAGCTAAGGCCTGACCACACCGTAACAGTGTGTTGTATATAACAAAGTGTTCCTGTTTATAAAAAAATATTCAAACTAAAATATTCAATATAGTAAAAAATTAAGCATTACATACACACATATGTACAAAAACAAATGTTTGTATTCAAATTATATTTATCAAAATGTGTAAATAATAATAAATAATAATGTTTTATATTAATAAAATTAATATTATGAACATAAATTAGAGTGTCTGAGTGAATGCACTTCAGTTGACTTAGAATTAATTTATTAAATAACATGCATAGAATACATTACGAAACAATTTAGACTCGCATAGAAGCTATTGTCAATGTGTGTATAAATGCACATAATACACGTGATGTTAAAAACAAATACTTATAATGACTAAGGTATGAAATATTTTAATAATATGCAAAATTATTTGAGTGTTACTTAAAGACAGTACAAATTTTATGTAATACAAATAGATTTTTATATATTATGCAAATGTTACATCCAATTGTCAAAAAATAAGTTCTTAATATTGATTTTGTATTGTGTTTTTTCTTTTATCAACATGGTATTTCTTACCAATTTCAAAATTCTTATTAATTGCAGTATTATTTAAAGTATACTACCATGCTAATGTGAGCAATTTTTTTACTTTTGTAGTTTTATCCAAGGAAGAATTTTGTCAATATTGTATATTTTACCCCGCGAACAATAAAATATTATTGCAATAAAAAAATATTCGCAATTTTTTGCTAACATAGTAGGATGAATTTTGTACTTTGGTGGTGCTCATATTGAATTCAGTGTTGTTGAAATTATTTTATATAATTACGGTTTCATTAACATAACGACTAAAATAAAAAGTACAGTTCTCTTGTCACGACATTATTAAATGANTTTCATTAACATAACGACTAAAATAAAAAGTACAGTTCTCTTGTTACGACATTATTAAATGAATTTTGTTTCACGTTAAACCTTTGCAATTACACCAAATTTAATTACAATTTCACTAATGTTCAAAATATTTCAGTGATCACAAATTTTCTGTTTGCTTAAAAATAGAGTGTTAGTTATAATGGTTACTTTTAAAACTAAAGTGTTAGTTAAAATATTTAATGTAATGTTAGTAATTATTATTTAAGTAACTCTGTTGCTGGAAACAAAATCTGTGAGGTTACATATTTTATCGGAAATTTCTTGACCAAGTTTACTTGCTGAAATACGTTATTTTTAGTCAGATAATTTATAAACTGTAATAACGTTTAAAGTAAGACATTGCGCGTCAAGAGATTCTCTCGATAAATTATTTACAGTAGTATTATAGTGTATCATAGTTGTTTTGATAATTTGGTAAGAATAAATTCTCCTACTTGCAAGGGAAATTACTGGTGAATACTGTGAAGGACATGATGGTGACTTCATATCAATTCATGGATTTTAGAGAGTATTGATAATTAGATATTTTTTAGGATTACGGTTGACACCATAATTTTCTGTTTGTACTCAATAGCAGTAACAAATTTTACGTTTAAAATACGCTATTGTAGCTGCATTAAAATCTCCCAAAGTTATCCCACAGTAATCGATTATGTGTTAAACTATTACCAGTAACTTTACAATAAAGCTTCAACGAAAAAGTCTCTATTGTGTCTTCCATGATTTAAAAATACAATAAAGATTTTTTTTTTATTCCATTCTTTGTTTATAATATACATGGTTAAATAAACTTTGCGGATGCAACGGTACTGTATTGAACTATTTTGAAATCGTGCTTATACACACATTTTTGCCTATTAATTTTATGAAGTGACATTTGCGCCATGATCACATTATTCAGCAAATCATCAACTTCTTGTTCGTACGAATCAATACGTCACGAACATATTTAATTTGATGTTTTCATTCACCAGTCAATTTGCACACCTTAGTGCCAACTGCAAATAAACAAAAGTTCTATATAATGTATGACATTTTCCAATTTTCCGAAAAAACTGACAATTCCGAAAATTATAATCAGAGAATGGTTCATACCCGTAAACTACCAAGTTTCATTTTGTAACGGCCAGAACATTTAGAAGCCAGCAAATCAGTGAATTGATCGTGTGGCAAAAATTTTTTATTTGCTATAACATTTATTTCTACTGCCATTAATACAGGCTCAACATTCATAATTTACTACGATAATCCCAATTCGATAAACCAGATTAGTGGGAGAAGAGATAAAATGAAATCCGTGTTTTGTGACAATTATTTTTTCACACTAATCAGACAAATACATATTCACACACAGTGTTAGTAAAATTTGCATTTGATTAGTTAAAAAAAATTAGACAAATGTAGAAAATGGATTAAATCAAAATATAATGTTTATTTTTCCTTTTCAAATATATGCAACTTTGACTCAGCACTCGCCGGGATGAAAAGTGGCATGATTGAAAAAGTGAAATTAATTACGTAGAATACAGAATTTACTCTTTGTTTCTTACACCGACGAGCTATTGCAATTAACAAATTGCAAAATTAAATTCTCCAAGTTTTAATAACGTAAAACATTTTAAAATTATTTATAAGAAGTTGGTCTTGATAGTATTGGTGTCTTAATTATTGGCTAAGTTATGAGAACAAATTGCTGCTTCATATACAGATTGTTCATAGTAAACTGAGTTATTTTAAAAACCCTTTTCAAGATCTACTTGTAGGCACATTTTGTATCCTCCAGCCATATGCAATATTAGTTATGCCATGGACTTAACCACTTTATTCATACGCCAGCCAAGTAAAACTATGAAATTATTAGAAAAGAATGTATTTTTANTGTATTTTAAAAATGTGCTTACTGTAACATTTACGTGCATTAAAAAACAGAAAGCAAAATAAATTATTTCAGTATTTACCAATGTTTAGCTAACACCTTGAACTCTACGCTAAGACACTTCATTACTCTCTCTCCGTCGTTACTAACTTTACTGGGCGCTTGCCTGTCAGTGAGCCCGTTAAAATATATGCAGGTAGAGGCGATTACATTTTTCAAAGGTTGATTTAAAAAGTACTCAATTAACTGTAAACAGCCTATACAAATGTGTTACTACAATCTGAAGTATGGTGGCTTTCTCGTGCAAAGTTTTAAACATACTTTGCTGATTTTCTGAACACGTATAAGAGAGTTTTTTTTTTAATTCGGTATATAGCCAAACCCCAACTTTCTGAATGCTACATCTAAAAAAAAAATTATTTTCAACTTTAATATTTGGCTGATATCAAAATTGTTTTAAAGGAAACAGTGCCAATTACTACAAGATCGTTTATAATTAAAGTATCCTTTTGTAATTTTTATGTGGTTGCATTTATTTATGTTTTAATATTGTTCGATTATTGTTACACAGTTTTTTTGCGTTATATAATACGAGTAGTATTTTTAAAGTTAAAAGTTAAAAAAAAGATATTTATTTTGAATGCATCAGTTATTTCTTGGTGCGCAAATTGTAATTCCAATTAGCGTAATTCATGTAATGGCTTTCGTGCGTATCGACCGAGTTTTTCAAATCGGACTTTCCGCTAACCTGCTTCATTGATCTGTTTCGTCAACAAGTGTCAGGACAATGTNCTTCATTGATATGTTTCGTCAACAAGTGTCAGGACAATGTATGACCCTTTCATGAGGAATGCGCTCTTTACATAGCGTCTAAACCACATTACTCTGATGGATAATCAGAACTAAGTGATTGGTTGTGATTTGAGGGACGCGTGAAATGCCAACAGACTTTCGCATTGTGATAGTCCTCTTCGTGCACTTATGGGAGATGGTACGTACTTCGCATCTAGCGAATATACAGTTATGTGTAAGAGTTTATTATGTCCAAAGCTACAATTTTAGACGTTAATGCACTGCAAAGACCGGAAGTTCATAAAGTATTTAGTATTTTAAAAGTTGTTCCATACCTTCAACTCAGAAAGCTATTTTATTTGCTGACAAAGGTTAAGAGAAGCATATAAAAAAATGTAACCCTGCGATTAAGTTTGTTTGCTTATAGTTATTGTAAATGAATACACTTTCGCCGAATCGGTTTTTCTATATAGGAAACGTAGTTTATTGTTTTCAGGGAGTCTTTTCCCGATCTTGCTTCAGTAGCTCAACGNGCCGAATCGGTTTTTCTATATAGGAGACGTAGTTTATTGTTTTCAGGGAGTCTTTTCCCGATCTTGCTTCAGTAGCACAATGTGTAAGAGTTCTATTAATAAGCAGTTGTAGCTGTCGCCCTTTTCAGGTTTAAATGGAAGCAATGAGATGAGTTTCGGGAATTTCCCACGGGGTATGAATTACGCCTTCTTCCAAGAAGAGGAGGCATAAGACGCTGCTGATCAAGTTACTGCAGGAATGTGCAGTCTGTTCAAAGAATGAAGGTTTAATCAGTTCAAGTGTGTAGCCAAGCTTGGTTTCCCGTTGTATCTTTCCGTGAACATTAGCTTTGTGTGCGTTTAAAGTAAGAGTGAACAAGAACAAACACAAAGCACTTAAAAACTGGAAAATTCCAACACCTTGGCTGTGTTTTAATGAATATTTTCTGAATTAGTGAGAAAGGGAAATTCTTAAAATTTTGGTACATGTTATTTTTACTACCACATTTTGATAGTATAGCTATTTTTTTTAGATACGTTGTTAAATAAAATATGTTATTTTCTCATTAATAAAAACTTTATAACTAAATTCACGAGTAAGATCATTCCCCAATTTCTTGTGTCATTTATCCAGTTTAGAAAAAAAGTTCACCCATAACATTTTTAGACGGGATTTAATCAGGATTAGGCTGGGAAAACTCATTCCAGTCGGCAGGGTGGATTGGGGTTTAAATCCGGATTGAGAAATTGCTGTGAACAATCGACTGGATTGAAATAAGTAGGATGCAAGACGAAAATGTCGTGCTGAATCGTTATAGTATATACCAAACTTTTAAATTATCCTTAAATGTTATGTGATTTAATATTTAATATCGTGGCCATTTTTTTTGCAATAGAAACAGATACCAGTAGTCCAAATATAAATGCGGCGTAGTGATGACAGTGAAATGTAATATGGCAGCCGTCGAACTGNAAGACGAGGCATAAGACGCTGCTGATCAGGTTACTGCAGGAATGTGCAGTCTGTTCAAAGAATGAAGGTTTAATCGGTTCAAGTGTGTAGCCAAGCTTGGTTTCCCGATGAATCTTTCCGTGAACATTAGCTTTGTGTGCGTTTAAAGTAAGAGTGAACAAAAACAAACACAAAGCACTTAAAAACTGGAAAATTCCAACACCTTGGCTGTGTTTATGAATATCTTCTGAATTAGTGAGAAAGGGAAATTCTTCAAATTTTGGTACATGTTATTTTTACTACACATTTTGTTAGTATAATAATTTTTTTTAGTTACTTTATTAATTGTTAAATAAAATCTGTTATTATCTCATTAATAACCACTTTATGACTAAATTCATGAGTAAGATAATTCCCCAATTTCGTGTGTCATTTATCCAGTTTAGAAAAAAAAACACCCATAACGTTTTCAGACAGGACTTAATCAGGTTAAGGCTGGGAAAGTTCATTCCAGTCGGCAGGGTGGATTGGGGTTTAAATCCGGATTGAGAAATTGCTGTGAACAATCGACTGGATTGAAATAAGTAGGATGCAAGACGAAAATGTCGTGCTGAATCGTTATAGTATATACCAAACTTTTAAATTATCCTTAAATATTATGTGATTTAATGTTTAATATCGTGGCCATTTTTTTTGTAATGGAAACAGATACCAGTAGTCCAAATAGAAATGCGGCGTAGTGATGACAGTGAAATGTAATATTTCAGCCATNGAAACAGATACCAGTAGTCCAAATATAAATGCGGCGTAGTGATGACAGTGAAATGTAATATGGCAGCCGTCGAACTGGAATGACAGGTCGCCCGTCAATATTCACGATCAGTCAAATATGCTGACGTAGAACGAGGGAAGGTGGAAAACGTGACAGGCGTTTGGCTGGAATGACAGAGCACACTAACAAGGCCACTGACCAACGTTACATATTACACCTTTCTGTACGCGTATCGTATTACTTATAGTTTACTCGTATGACTATATCGCGCAAAGCATCAGCTGTGTAATTTGAATTATTATGTTCTTGGAATTTGAGGAAATTTAGTTTAAAATTTTGTATTTTATAAGTGTGCTATAAATGTTAACGGTAGTATCATAGCGAAAATGCTTGACTGATATTCTTTTAGAATATAATTTGTTTTGTAATTTTCGTATTATTTGGTAAAAGGAGCAAAATAATTTTCCCATATGTACAATTTGAGTTTTGCGAAAATGTTGCTTAGATGAAACCACTCTTCGCTTTTGACATAAAAATATTAGCACGGGTTTATGACAGTCACCCGAATAGTACGTTACTAAGCCGCGCTACGCTAGCTCTCGTCGCGAGAGACATTTCCTTCGCCTACAACTCCGGCACCGTCGTGTGATCTATGCTCGGCTCCCCTCACATCCTTTTCCGCCCNTCGCTTTTGACATAAAAAATATTAGCACGGGTTTATGACAGTCACCCGAATAGTACGTTACTAAGCCGCGCTACGCTAGCTCTCGTCGCGAGAGACATTTCCTTCGCCTACAACTCCGGCACTGTCGTGTGATCTATGCTCGGCTCCCCTCACATCCTTTTCCGCCCCTCCACAACTTCCATGCTTTCCCCTCCCTCTTNTATCATAGCGAAAATGCTTGACTGATATTCTTTTAGAATATAATTTGTTTTGTAATTTTCGTATTATTTGGTAAAGGGAGCA
Organism: Clitarchus hookeri; assembly: GCA_002778355.1. Taxonomy (NCBI): domain Eukaryota; kingdom Metazoa; phylum Arthropoda; class Insecta; order Phasmatodea; family Phasmatidae; genus Clitarchus; species Clitarchus hookeri. The sequence continues at coordinate 6,850 of NQII01008245.1, forward strand.
AAATAATTTTCCCATATGTACAATTTTCGTTTTGCGAAAATGTTGCTTAGATGAAACCACTCTTCGCTTTTGACATAAAAAATATTAGCACGGGTTTATGACAGTCACCCGAATAGTACGTTACTAAGCCGCGCTACGGTAGCTCTCGTCGCGTGAGACATTTCCTTCGCCTACAACTCCGGCACCGTCGTGTGATCTATGCTCGGCTCCCCTCACATCCTTTTCCGCCCCTCCACAACTTCCATGCTTTCCCCTCCCTCTTCGTGCGTCGTAATTTTTGATTGGGGCTTGACAGTTTATTTAAGTTGTTGTATGGCCTGGGCTTCTCCTGGGGTACCAGGTCCCCTGACGCTCCACAGGGATCCTTAAACAAAACAGACTCCTGGCTTGCCAAGGATAAACAATTAGATCGACAGCCAGGCGGGATGGGCTAGCTGTCCCCAACCTGGGCTCAAGACATGCTATACTAATGGGAGGACATGAGCTCTCACAAAGGCTTGTACACTGAAGATACAAAAAAACTGGTACACCTGCCTAATATCGTGNATGGGAGGACATGAGCTCTCACAAAGGCTTGTACACTGAAGATACAAAAAAACTGGTACACCTGCCTAATATCGTGCAGGGTGTCCCCCCTCCCCTTTCCGCGAGCTCGCAGAAGTGCCGCAAGACGACGTGGCATGGCGCAAGACGACGTGGCATGGACTCGACTAATGTCTGAAGATATGCAGGAGGCATTCCACACCATGAATCCTGCAGGGCAGTCCACAAATCCAATCTGCGCCAATTTGAGAAAGGATTGCACGTCTGTCAAGTTTAACGATGTCGAAGATGTGATGTTTTATCGGATTCCCGATATTCACGGTACACTCGTGAAATTGTCGTACGCGAACATCCAAATGTTATCGCTACCTCGGTGATGCCATGTCCCATCTCTCGTGTGCCGACTATAACACCACGTAAAAATTCACTTAAATCTTAATAACCTGCCATTGTAGCAGCAGTAGCCGATATAGCTGCCAACCGCATCGCGTTACTGTGATTGGTTCCATACCTCTGTTATTTGCATACGCACGCCCATACCAGTTTTTTTGGCTCTTCAGTGTAAACCAGCAGCGGCTCCTCCTATTCTTCGCCCCACCGACGTCTGAAACGTGTCGCCTTCAGAGAACTTCGGAGTGGATTAGCCGCCGCTCCTTCTAGTCTTACAGGACGTGGCTGCCTTCATGTCGATAACTTAATTTCACTTGTTTGCTAGAGCCGCTGAGCGATGGGGCGTTAAAACGGCGAGTCATGAAAAATGGCCAGTGTATTTATCGGCCATTTTTTAATGTTTTAGAATTTTCTGTGGCGTAGTTGTGTTTGTCTTGAGTAAGCAGTATTGCCAGTTTTTTTTCTCTAAATGTTGGTTTTTTCTGCTAGTCTAAATTTTTTTTCGGACTAACTGAAACGTCATATTGCTGTTGTTTTTTCCGTGTCTTGGAGGGAGGTGTTTATACCCTTTTTGGCTGCCCACGCCTTAATATTTTTTATGGTCAGTTGTATCCATGACTCCCTCGTTGGGCTTTTTTCATACGTTTTAAATGTGGTTAGTTTTGAAATGTTTTTATTTGGTAGGATCTTGCCGGGTCATCTATGACTGCCTCCACAGAAAATAATGTTTTAATGGTAATTTTTAAAATGTGCAGTTTATTAAATGGAGTCTCTGATGAGCATGGTTCTTTTTGCCTTGCTTTTCGGTAGATTATTAAATAAAATGGGGTCATAATCAAGTCAACTGCTTAATGATTTGTTCTAATCGATATGGAAGAAACAAGTTTGAACATTGTAATTCTATAAATCTAGTTCTTTTGAAAGTTGTAATTCATATTTATTTCCTTTTCAAACAATTGTTATTATTGAAGAAATTAGGTTTGATGGATTATCTCAACATAGTGTTTTGTGACTGTGATGGAAATTTTTTATTTATTGTTTAAAGGGTAGTATTTAGAAGTTATTGCATGTTTATTAATGCAAAATATAAAGCGTTCAACATGAAATTTGTGTGCAATTATTTGTGTTCTGGCACAGCCGGCAGCTTATCATCGAATTTTCTTTCATGAAGCAAGAAGTTGTGAATTCTCCCATACCGAGACAAATATTCTGTAGGATATTTAAGGCTAGATTAGTGTGAAACATCTTACGTATAAAAGTGCATGTGCTGATATAATGCAGATGTATGTCAATTTTCCAACTCGTATGTAAACTTATTAATATCAAACAATCATAAAATTTTTCTATGAAATTCAACAGTAATAATGCTGTGTAAGATTACTGAAGATCTAAATATAGACCATAAAAAGATAAAATAAAAAAAAAATATATTTTACGTATTAAATAATAAATTAACCTAACTAATTTTAACGTACTTAAATACATAAATACGCATTATATTTGCAGCGTTTCAAATATATAATGCAGTATTTTTTTTTAATTATGAACAGAACGGTTACATACGATAAAATTAACATTTCGCGGTGGTTTCACTGACCAGGTATTCAGATTCAGCGATTTATTTTCATAGTAGAAAATTTAGGCCTACAATATAATAGATTCATATGACCGATTGCCTAATGAAACAAAACAACTAAGAAGGTTATTGTTCAAAATTTTGCCAGTTTTTAATTAAAAGATACATACACTCTTCTGTCAATTTGGATGCCCTCGTAGATCGGTATCTTATTTTCCTATCAAAGATGCAAACAAACTTAAACATTTGAAACGGTCCAATCTCATAACAAATATAATTTGAAACGTTCTTTCCATGTTGACGATATATACTTAGAATTTATTTAAGTGTTTGCCTGAGAGTATATTGATCACGTGTCTAAATATTTCCTTGCACACCTATTGTGACAGATATTATATAAAGTTCTCTAACTTTAAAAAGTAAGGAAGGCGAGTTTATATATTTCATTTTTCACAAATATCTTACATTAAACATACTACCGTTTTTAAAGAAGGAATTCATGTATCATTACATGTGTTACTGATGATAGTTATTATGAATGATATCTGCGTTTTGAGTACTCCTACTCCGTACAAAGCATTGTATAATACATTGTATTATAATTAAGTAGCTTTATGTGTGTATTGATATTTTCCAAATGCTCGCTTAATATTGAAGGTCTAAACAGTCTGATGACTTCGTTATTTGTTAGTATTGTCAATACTAACCTATGTTAAAATAGCGTGTTAATGATGATACTCTCGAATTCATGTGTTTTAATTTGAGCAATAATGAACATTTGTTTTGAAACATTTACATAAATAATCATTGCTTTAAAAATATAATTTTTTGCTTGAAGTTAACTTATTGTACGAAAATTCTTTAATTCGGCCAAGTTTGGTTGTAATAACGTAAATATAATTAATGATTATTGTTTCAATCGTTGTGCTTTGAGAAATTACATATGCACATATAAAATTGTTTTTTTTTTGTCATTTGCGAGTTTTGCAGTATTATTATCATTTTATATCACCTATTATATTGGGAAAACCTTCAATTTTTTTGTGTTTTTCTGTAAATCACGTGGACAGTAATAGTTCCAATAATCGTATTTTATAGACATTATAGTTAATATATTTGAGTTGGAAATATGTGACATGGAATAATGTTATAATTGCTTAACGCGTGTCCAACTTTCTTCGGAAACAAGGAAATTGATTTTCGGAGAACAGTATGGCGTATAATTTACGTAGACGAAAGATTACCTGACGAATATAAATTACTGGTACTGAAAATCACTGTACACGATTTCTGAGTTACTTTAAAAAGTATACACATCTCGCGAAAAATATAACTATTGGTATCTGTTCTTTGATTTATATGTGTTGCACATGGAATGCTTTTTTTTTTGTGGCAGGTAATTCTTCAGAAAAAATCCGATAGATAGCGTGCACATTCTGTCCGGAGCGAAGTCTGAGCCTCGTATATTGCTCAATAGATCGCGTCTTTTTTAAGTTGACTGTTCCTTCTATTACTGGCTCGGAACGACACGAATTTGAAATAGATTTCGTCAAATTATTAGAAAAAATAATCTAACAATATTTTGCAATATTTCTGTATGTCTTTGGAATTAATATCAAGCATGTAATGAAAGCGGGGTTGGAGAGGGATGATTAAGACATGAAAAAAGGTTTTGAAATTGCATTTCATTTGGATACGGATTGTTTTAATGTGCATTTAGTTTGGAACACCTATATATTTATACTTTAGCACGAAGTTTTGTTTCTAACACTAAAAACCGCTGTTTTATGACCGCCTAAAATAAAACGTATTAATTAACCTAGGAACTCTTTCTTATCGCGTACTTTCGACTGGTATAATGTGCGTCAGCATTGCACGCAGAATAGCCAAAGTAATATTAACTTTTGTACTTTCGTGCATCAGCTAATACAGGATATTGTAAATGGCACGTTGTTTGTTTCGAAAACATCTTGCGGCCAGTCACTGACTATCAGAATCTGGCCAACCTATATGAAATAAAGTATGAAATAATCTTGAGTCATCAGTAGATATCGATTGAATATCTCTGTGACAGGCAAAGGACCCAGAATATATACTGCCAACATTTCGAATGATGCTCCAAAAGTGTATTTCTTGAGCATACCTTGCCCTCTGGTCTTTGGACCCTCATTCGCCGTACAGGTGTCCCATAATTGGCACTATTTCTCAACATCCTCTCGACAATGAAGTCAGTAGGATCTAATTCAAACTCTGTCGAGGGTCTTATTGACATCATACTGCCCACTGACTGCCGTGATGTAAAGTTATTTTAAGACTTCTGCAACCCTGCATTCAGGAATGACCAACTGTTAATGTGTGTGTTTTCTATCATTACTTTCCCAGATTCTGTAGATTATATTATTATTCATAATCAAGAAATTCCATTGTGCCTAGTATGCTTTGACTGCTGCGCTCAGGCTATATATATCTTCCTATTTTTGGCCTACATCCGTCTTCTTTAAACTTTAATAATGGCTACAAAGTGGGGTCATTCAGGTGAACTTTCCTCATACACTCATCACTCCAGGTAGTTGATCCATCACAAGATAAAGAACCTTGAACTATTTTCGTCCGTACCNTTTCCTCATACACTCATCACTCCAGGTAGTTGATCCATCACAAGATAAAGAACCTTGAACTATTTTCGTCCGTACCTCTTTGATTCACTGACCATTTATTTTTATTTTGTTCGCAATGATGACAAAATAGCTCAAATTCCTCCTAGACAGAGCATGTGTGTTGCTGTGATTGCATCCAGATCTAAGCTGTATTTCATAGTCATATTCTTGAAGATGCTGTACCCATCATGCTATTTGACCTTCGCGGTTCTCGAGATTTAGTAACCAGCATAATGATGCGTCGTCGGTTCTTAGAATAAAATTTTCTGCACCAAAGGTAGGAGTTGAATCTGAAATTGCCTACACCATGGCCAGAAACTCCCTGAGTGTAAAAAAGTAATTTATCTGAGACTTATTCAATACCTTACTGAAGTATTAAAGTGTTCTTTTCTTCCCAACTTGTACCTGAGATAACGCAGCTTCAATGCCTACATCACTAGCATCAGTGTCCAAAATGAACACGTCCTCACTTTTCGGGATACCCAAGACTGGCGTAGAAATCAGAATTTCCTTTAGAAAACTAAAATCATTTTCCAAATCAGTGGTACAATAAAATTATATTTTCTCCTGAGACAGTTATTGCAGTGGCTTGGCGATCGTGGCGAACGAAGGTACAAATCGACGGCAATAAGCACATTATCCCAGAAAACGCCGCACTTAATTTTTGTTATTTTGTGTAGGCCATTTTCTTATTGCTTTGGTATTCTTGGCATCTGTTTCGATTCCATGGGCCAACATTATATGCCTCAGTACATTAATTTTTTTGGATCATGTGGTTGGTCTTAGGAATTAGTTTCATGTTAGCTGGGGTGATGTTCTTGAATACAGAGTCTAAGCGAGATAGGAGATCTTCAAATGTCCTTTCTGTCACAATTATGTCATCTAGGAAGAGTACCATTAGAAACCTGCTATGTTTTTTTAATGCTTATTCTATCCTTGGAAGTGGATAAGAGTTTGTATAGCCACATTAATAAGCTGGCGATAATATATGAAAAATCTCAGAGAGCCATCTTTTTTCTTAACAAGAACGATGGGTGATGACCATGGACTAACTGATGGTTCTATCACATCTAGATCAATCATTTCCTTCAGAATTTCCACAACTTCCTCGTGCGAAGCTAGTGGCAGTCGTCTTGGTGGTTGTTTTATGGCCCTCACAACTACTCTATCATAGAGATGGCAGGCCATATTAGTAATTCCATGGTCATTGGGTTCACAAAAGAAGGCAACCCCATTTCTCTGTAGTAATTTTGAGACAGCCATCTCCTGTTGNTTCCATGGTCATTGGGTTCACAAAAGAAGGCAACCCCATTTCTCTGTAGTAATTTTGAGACAGCCATCTCCTGTTGCCAGCTAAGATTTTCTTATGTTCGTACTAGCAGTTAATTCAGAACTTCTGGTCGAGAGCATTCTATTTGTTTTACCATCGATTCTCTCATGAATCATTAGGAAATNGCAGTTAATTCAGAACTTCTGGTCGAGAGCATTCTATTTGTTTTACCATCGATTCTCTCATGAATCATTAGGAAATACCTATGTGACCTTCTTGCAAACAACTATCATGGTCCCTTTCTCAAGACGAATTGCACTATAGGACTAACTTATCACTCTAACTGAAAATTGTCAGATATAGGAGACACTCAAATCCTTGCTACAACGCCTTTACCTGGAAGGATGCCAATCTTCTCTGGTGGTTCAATTACACCCAAATGTCTGAAAACCTTTGACGAACTGCCGCCGCTTTCAGACAACTGCTGTTCTTCACTTCCGCTCACTCGAGCGGGTTGCAAAGCAGTAAGCGCGTATCAACTAATTTTCTGTTTTTACGAGCTTATATCGGAATGGTTGTTATTTCGGTTTCCAGCCAAACCCTAGACTTACTGAATTGCTACAACTCACAAAAATAAAGGTTGTCCAACCATCGATATTTGGATGATAATTTTACCCACTTGAATCGACTAAATCTCACCCTTTAACAGAGTTGGAAGAGAACTTTTCATTGGCTGNGGATGATAATTTTACCCACTTGAATCGACTAAATCTCACCCTTTAACAGAGTTGGAAGAGAACTTTTCATTGGCTGAAAAAAAAATTCTGTGAAAATTACAATTTCTGGTATCAATAGTTAAAGAGGAAAATTTTGAAAATTTTTCACTGAATTTACAATTTACTGATTTTTTCAACTGTAAGAATTCTTCCTTGAAATTAAAACAACATCGAAGTTAGTATCAGTTCACTTTTAATCAAATCGCAGAAAAAATAACATTTTTCGTGAAGGAACTTTTGGTTTTAATTACATTCTCAAAACATTTTCTGTATGAGCTCCGCAGAAAATAGAGCTAAGTTCACAAATTCATTACAAGTAAAATTAGTTATGTACAAACGAATTCATTAAATTAGAATTTAAACTGATCATTTGGATAGTGCATGTCTAAAGATAAGTTCAGAATACCCTGTATTGTTAACAGTTTATCTACAATTTCCGGTCCTCTTCGTTAATTCTGGCAACCGCTAACTCGAATGTTATACTATGATGAGCACAAGGAAAATTTAAGTATTTGCGAGTTCTTGAAAACGATATTTTTACGTGTATTACGAAAACTAAACCAAATGTATCCAAAATACTTTTAAAAATAAAACAATGCTAAGTACTACGAGAAATTTTATAGCTATAGTTAATTTTTGTAATTTTCATATGGTTGCATTTATTATTCTTTTAATATTGTTTGATTATTATCTCCCAAATTATGCGTTATACAGTGATAGTAATATTTTAGTGTTAAAAGTTCAATATTATAATGTTCATCAGAGTATAGAGAGTGATTAATGAAGATGAAACTTAAAGCCATTGGCGGGCTCCTAACACACTCTCTGCGGCCTCTAGAGAATGACGAGCCACTGTTTGAGAAACAATCCATCACAAGAATAACACTTCTTTTGAATGCCGCAGTTATTTCTTGGTGCGCAAATCGTAATTCTAATTAGCGTAATTCATGTGACGCCTTTCACATTCATCGACCGAGTTTTACAGTCGGCATTTTCTGCTAGTCTGTTTCATTTATCTGTTTCATCAACAAATGTCCCAACAATGAATGACGCTTTCGAAGAGGCAACGCTCTTCACAGTGTGTCTGAATCATATCAAAATGATAGATAACCAGAGCTAAGTAATTGGTTTTGCTATAAGGGTCGCCTGAAAGGCTAACAGTCTTGCGCATTATGATAGTCCACTCCACGCCACCGATGGGAGATGGTGCGTACTTCGCATATAGTGATAATCAAGGTCTGTGAAAATTTTATTGAAAATAAAACTAAATTGTAGAAGTTAATGCACTGCGGACACAGGGAGTTCTTCAAATATATAGAATTGTTTAAAGTATTTCGACACTATCAACTCAGCAACCTATTTTAATTGCTAACAAAATTCACGAGACACATTTTCAAAATGTGACACTTTGATTAAGCTTGTTTGCATCTACATTTGGAATGTTCTATAAAATGAATTTTCATTTGCCGAAACGGTTTATCAATATGGGAGACCTAATTGATTGTCTTGAGAGCATACCTTAACGGTCCTGCTTAATTCGCTCAATATTTCAGAGTTGTTGCTGTCGCCCTCTTCAGGTTTGAATAAAAGCAATGAGACGAGATTCAGGTATTTTCCTAAATTCAATTCCCTAGACTGGGAAGGAAGTACTTGAAAATTAGCGGAATTAGTTGTTCAAATAATTCTTGCCGATACCTATATGATTCTCTGTAGTTTTTAGGTGAGGGGGTGAACTTATTTCCTCGGTATGTTCTGTCCGTTGTTCATCTATTTTGAATAGTAATTAACATATAATACTACAACTCATAGTGTTATCACTGATGACGCTTGACTGCTTTTCATAATTTCAATGGATTCCAGATGATTTTGGACTTGTAGTTACAGCAATGGAGATGTCTATAATTGTGATGAATCTATTGTGGTGGTTATAGTTTCGATAAATTCTGCAATTAATGAGTACCGGTCGTTTATCGAAATAAAGTTGTTAAAGTTATCTTTTTTCTGTTTGTATTTGCTTTCTCGTTCAACTGAAGTGCACTTCACATGAAAATATGATAAGGCACAAACCTAATTTGTTTATGATCCACTCTTTAATTTCTTAACAGCGCATGAAAACACGAATTAACGCTAAATAAGTGAACTAAAATCAGCTGGTGTTTTTGAAGCCAGTAAAAAAATGAAAATTATCACGCCAAATTAATTATTTTTTCAAAGATTTTAAGCACAAATTTAGCTTATGTGGTGGCAGTTCTGTTGATATATTTTGAAGCCTTAAATTTGAATATTTTTTCGTAATGGTAGACATTAAGCTGAAGGAATGTATAAGATAAATGACTTGCTTCAGAAATATGTATTGTTACATGGGACGACTGCGTGGCGTATCTTAGTTCGTGAGGGATTGAGGTCTTAATAATAATAATGAAATAACAATATCTCAATTCTAATTTATTCACAGAACAATTATTTACAGTATTAAAGTATATATCCCTCTGTTTCCACTATAACTCTTTTCATTTTTCAAACAGCGCAATATTTTAATGTCTTTATTTACTCTAACTAACGTAATAAATGTCTTTCTAAGTTTAGTAAATTAACTCACACGCGTCATTAAAACATGTTACGTCTATCTGTTGCCACCATTTGTAATGTCTTTCACTCACGCATCCAGTCAAATAGTCCAAAATGCCAGCCGCACCCTTCATTGCTTGATACTCGCAGTCGCAGGTTTCGCTTCCGCTGGTCACTTCTCTCGCCGCTCGTCTTCTATTGCTCTGAACTCAGCGTCTCATTCTTTCATCTACTCCCGGCCCGGAGCCCCGTCACACAATTTCAACTCTGCTGGCCTTGATCTTGAAAGTTTAACTCACTGCGAGTCATGCGGACACAATCAAGGGCAGTAAACAACTATAATATTGCACAGAGAGACGCATAAACCCAATACACCCAGGAATAACAGTGCGAGTTGCAAAAGGATTATTGTGTCAGCTCGCTTTCTAAACAAATACGCGGCCAAGGATCTATCACTCGCCCGTTCATTCAATCCTAAACTTGCTGCCGCCACTATCATATAACTGCTGTCCTTCACTTAAACTCGCTCGTNCCCCGTCACACAATTTCAACTCTGCTGGCCTTGATCTTGAAAGTTTAACTCACTGCGAGTCATGCGGACACAATCTAGGGCAGTAAACAACTATAAAATTCCACAGAGAGACGCATAAACCCAATACACCCAGGAATAACAGTGCGAGTTGCAAAAGGATTATTGTGTCAGCTCGCTTTCTAAACAAATACGTGGCCAAGGAGATATCGCTCGCCCGTTCATTCAATCCTAAACTTGCTGCCGCCACTATCATATAACTGCTGTCCTTCACTTAAACTCGTTCGTGCAGGATGCGAAGTAGCAAGCGCGTAACGGTATAATAAAAAGTATTCTTTGTCACTTGTCGTTGTAATAAATGTCCTCAAATTCGTTCTGTTGGCGACAGTTAACCAGATTAGCTGAGATTAGCTATGACCTCGCATTTCATATCAATCCCCTCTTGTTTGACGAATAATAAATGTTGTAAAAATTGCTCCTTGTTAGTTGTAATGATTTCCATTTCTTATTATTCATGTTTGCCAATTAACTTACTTTAAATTTTTATGCCGTTTTCATTCTTAATGTAAACAGTGTAGGGAAATATTTTACTCCCATTTACCAGTTGCGAAGTCGTTTGAAGTATTGCGTCTGGCTGTATTAACTTTCTTGAGAAGAATTCCACTAACATTCGAAAAAGATGGACTTTATCTTTTCACAAAATGTAAGCATTCCTTCGACAACTACACGAGTTATCCCTCTAGTTGTAACTAAACTTGGAGAGATAAAAAGAAATTCCCTTTCTCTCAACTGTCACTGACATGTTGGGATTTTTTAATTGTTACAAGAGCATGAGAATTGGATAGCTTTATTTTTACAACATATTTTACAATATTAACTCATATCAATACCCTCCAATCTTCGAGGACATGACTTAGTTTTTAGATATTTCTAACAAAATCAACCATTCTATTTTATATTGACTATACAGAAATTTGGAGGAAAACAAATTTTAGAAGTCTTGAAGTAATATGTAGCTAAAATAACAATAATTTCTAAAAGAATATTTCGGCAAAACGTAAAAAATGTCAACACTTAAGTTTACATACGATTTATCACAATTTTATATACACACTACTAACTTTCCGTAAATGAAAGCCATTGCACTACAGTAAAATAAAACAGAATTACATACCTGACAGCCTACAGGAAAATTTCCGAACATTATTTCAATTTCGCTTGCTAAATAAATGTGGTGTCGTAAATATGGATGAGTTCTCCACCACATTAAAATGTTACACGCATTCTATAAGGTGTAGTTAGCTACACAGGTTGAAATAAAATACCTAATTCAGTTCCTCTGATTTCATAACCAGTTTAATATAAACGATTTTTGNTAGCTACACAGGTTGAAATAAAATACCTAATTCAGTTCCTCTGATTTCATAACCAGTTTAATATAAACGATTTTTGTACAAATACGCTTAACTGTTTAACAAGTATAATTAAAATAAATGAGCCGCTTTAATTATTAATTGATTTATATATATCAATAATTATAAATCGCTGCTACGTCTCTCATTCCTCACACACTGAGGTTAAGAATACACAATTAAAGAGTGAGTGAAGAAATTTGGGCAACTCTTAACATCAAAGTCTTGAGTGCCGATGAGGGTGAAGAGAGATGAGTTTGGAGTAGCGTCAGAATGCCCGGACGAGGAAACGGGAAATCCCCGAGAAAACCCGACGACCCCTGGCATCGTCCGGGACGATTCTCACATGCGAAAATCTGGAAGCGAACAACCGGAAATCCAAACCGTTTCTCCAAGTTGGGAGGCAATTAGTCTCAGCAAAATGACACCGCGGTTCGAAGTTACGAATACATGTAAGATAGATTAAAGAAGGCAAGATGCAGTATAACACAAACATAAAAATATATTTTAAACAAACAGTTATTAAAAAATATAATAAATACATTTTGTCTCTCTTTTCAGCTTTCGACTGTAGAGTGATGGCATCCACTAAAGTGCAAGAACTTCGAGAGCAGGGAAGTGTCCACAAAGTATTGCGACCTGTAATTTAATTATCTAAGGTTACTGGCCTTGCTCCTTACAGCCTGATCTCCGACAACGGAATAGATACAAGCGATAAGAAGTTATCTATTCCTGCAGTAATATATAGTGGTCTGCTAGCAACCTTTATTGTGTACGGGTGCGCAGATTACTCAATGGATAAATTAAAATATTTATCTAAAATGAAAATTTTGAAGGTACTGTCTTTTGCAGTTTTAAACAACTTGTTGAGTTCTCTAGCAACAGTTGTCATTATTATTAACATCATTTTGAAATACAAGTACATCAAAGAAGTGTTGACAACTATTGAAGCTGTGGATAACATTCTTCTTAAAATTGTTCTTACCTATAGCAAGAAAATGTTTAATTTATCGTATGTCAAATTATTCATTCTAATTTTGGGATTTGTAGCTTTTGCACTCACCGAAAGTTATATCTACATGCATCGCGATGTCAACTATGCAATAATTTTTGCACACATGATAAACATAGTAATTAAGATAACATTTTTTTCCCAACGATCTATCATCATTAAAATAATTGAGTCAAAGTTCAAAATTCTCAACGATATACTTGAAAAGATGTTTGATAATATAGTCATAATAAGAGTAATAGACAATGAAGAGAAACACATGAACAATGAAGGGAATAATAATATGGGGATCAGACAAGAAGTTAACAATGTGGACCAAGAGAGTTCAGGAGAATCAAAAACTTCAGTGCGTGGGTCTGACATTCAAATACGCGCCCTGGCATTATGTCACAACAGGCTCACTGATGTAATATTAGCCGTTAACATTATGTATGGATTTGCAAATCTCATATATATGTTCACTACATTTGTCCATATAACATCATATTTGTGTTACGGCATTTATATAGTGTCAGAATGGCGAGAGGAAAAATTTTTCGAACTTAAGTTCTACAGTACTCTTGTGTGGGCAGCAGGGCGAGCAATAATAAACATTGCTGAAACACTGCTAATTATCCAGTTTTGTAGTGATGCAAGAGCCGAGTCTCTGGACACTGTGCGTATTGCCAACGAGTTGCTTCTGACCAAAAACCTGAGTGAGGATGACAAGGATCAGCTGAGGATGTTGGTGAGCCAAGTACGTAGCAGAGAAGTGACCTTCACCGCTACTGGCTTTATAACACTCGACTACTCCTTCTTATCCTCCATGCTGGGAGCAATAGCGACCTACGTCCTTGTTATTTTACAGCTCGATCCTGTATAATGAACTTACCACCACTGTTGATACCCTTATTGCATTTAGTGTGCCCTTTTATTTTTACTTTTAATTCTTTCACTTCTATGGTTATCCAGGTGTAAATCTTTAATTTTATAGGCACGGCCAAGTATCTGTGAGGTTACAGACATACATTTTCCCACGCTAGATGAACCTGTTTTGACACAGGAGTTTAAAGGGTTAATAAAAGACAACAATCACTATCATACCCAAATAAATTCAAGGAATGATATTAAATTTACCATTGTGAAAACGAAAAAAAAAAATCAGTTTTACTCTCGAAAAAATTATTACCATGGCCAGAGAAATTGTTTTACATGTCTCAGTCAACATACACTATTTAACATATTTCACACAACATATTCCTACATAGAGAAACCATATTTCCCAGCAGCGGGAAGTGTTGTTACATGATACCTGCAGGTAGACGGCTTCCATACCCTGGTACTTGCCGATCACCTCTGCCATACATTGAACAGTATACCTGTGACGTCAAGGACTACTGTTGTATTGATAAACCGAATTCTCTTTCACATGACGAGTAGTTGGGCATTANCTGGGAACAGTATACCTGTGACGTCAAGGACTACTGTTGTATTGATAAACCGAATTCTCTTTCACATGACGAGTAGGGTGGCATAAGTAGTGTTGTCTTGAACAACGAAATGAAATATACAATTATTGTCTAAATATGTTCAATATTTTAATATAACTATAATGTTTTGTACAAAAAACAATTGACAGCCGATTTCGAACTTTGGAAAATATTGCTATATCGATGCCATGGTTTTGACTTCCAAGGTTGGCATGATCGATGAACTGGAGATCTGCAATGAGTATATAATTATTGCCGCTGATATATATTCTCTAATACTGATAATCTTGGTAATGCCATTATTATCTAGAAAATATTGCTTTTCACCCGTTTAAGGATTTTGTGTTCACTACAATGCAATACCATAAGCACTGATATTTTAAATATGATTATAATTCCGGGGGCAGTTCCTAACATAATGGCAAAATTATTTTCAAATATACGATATTTTGATGNAATGGCAAAATTATTTTCAAATATACCATATTTTGAAGATATTTATATCATCGGTACCTCTAAAATATCAACCCTTCATTTTGTTTTGGTGAAATTTCACCCTGGAATCTTTAAAATCGTCCATATTCAGCATTAGAGTGAGAAAATTCAGTACTGCTGGCAAGGTTGATTGTAATGTTGATACCTGACTGAAATTTACTCTAAACGACCGATTTTACTGAACTGAAAACGATACAAGCTGAAAAGTGGTGTTAAAAGGTTATTAAATAGTGTTTTCGAAATTTTTCAAAACAACTTTTTTGTATATAACATAGTAAACATTATAATATCGCAGTCATGGTTTTCAACAAAGGAACATATTAGTAGTTGATCAAATATATGATTCAGGGTTGTCAATAAAATGTACGATGGCAGTCACCCAACTTGAAGAATAGTACACTCACAAATATAAATTGAAGAGCCAAAAAAACTGTGGCACCTGCCTAATATCGCGTACACCCACCCCCCTTTTCCAACAACTATTGTCTAAAAACCAAATCCCGTTTCTTAATCACGCCGAAGTGCCGCAACACGACGTGGCATTGACTCGACTATTGCCTAAAGGTATGCAGAAGGCAATTCACACCATAAATCCTGCAGGCCAGTACCAGATGCAATGTGTTCCAATTTGAGAAAGGGTTGCACGTCTGTCCTGTTTAATGATTCTCGTTAGTCGTCGTTTGTCCCGTTATTTCACAATCTTTTTCCGGCCGCAGCGATGTCGAAGATGTGATGTTTTACCGGATTCCCGATATTCACGGTACACTCGCGAAATGGTCGTACACGAACATCCAATGTTATCGCTACCTCGGAGATGCTATGTCCCATATCTCGTGCACCGACTACAATACCAGCAAGTTTGTGTGAATTTAGAACTATTGGACGGTAACATCGTCGTCATACCGATCTAGCTGCCGACCGCACAGAGTTACTCTGATTGGTTCCATACGTCTGTTATTTGCATACGCACGCCTATACCAGTTTTTTTTTTGGATCTTCAGTGTACAAGATCATGACCTACCAAGTAAGCTGACGTGGATTGAGTAAAAATGTTTTGCAACTTAACAGGAGTTCTGCTGAAATGACAGAGCATGAGCCACTGGCCAACGCTACTCATCACGACTATCTGGGATGCTGTTGGCCCAGAAATACATTTTCGTACTACTCGTAGTCTAGTAATGAATGAGGAAAAAGACTCATATTTGGAATCAAAATAATTCTGTTCTTGGCATTTGTTTTATTCCTATAAATGGAAGCTATTCATCGTTATATCACGTAGTTTATGGGCAAATACGTTTCATACTTGTGTTAAAACGTTATCAATGTCGTTTTGACAGAAAAGTTTAAATATATATATCTTTTTTTGAAAATTTAATTTTTTTTATTTACATATTTGTTTAAAATTGATGCAAAATAACTTTCTTATTAGAACAATTTCGATTTTGTGACAAATTTTGCTTACCTCAAACGACGTTTCGAGCATTACAAATGCATGCACTGCTTTGGGACAGTCAACTGAATACGACATTACTTTGTGTATATATAATCAGTATATTTTTTTTTTGCCCAGCAAGGTGTTGCGAAGTGTTTTGTATGTATGCACATATAACGTAGTTTATTTAAGACTAAATTTGTCGGAAATTACATATTTATAGAAGTGTAGAGAGTGAGTAAGTTAAGAGATTTTGGCCGCTGTTAATATCGACGTATATAGCGAGCTGAGTATGGAGCAGCACCGGAATGAAAGGGTGGGTGAAACTGGAGATCCCCGAGTAAACCCGACGACCAGCTGCATAATCCGTCACGATTCCTTACAGGCGAAAATCAGGGAGTGACCCCGCCCGGTATCGAATCCAGTTCGACAAAGAGGGAGGGAATTAGTCAAATGACTGCAGCACATCTGCCCCATTTAGAGATGCAGATAGGCTTAAATATGTTAGTTTTCTGGCTCCTCTGAAGACTTGGGGATCTTTGAAATATTTTCACAGTAAGTAAGCACTTTTGAGGAACTAATTTATTTTTTCTTTCAGCCATTTTTTACTTTTTTTAAAACCTTTCAATATCAATATTATTAATGAAGGTAATACACAGAGTATGTATATTTCACCACACTCGGAAGTTAACGTCTATGACTAAAATAAAATATATTTATTGACTGTTATTCCAAATAAGAGAATTTTCAAAAGTTCTCACTTTTCCGTGAATAATATACACCAAATCATGAGAGACCAATTTGTATGAAATTCATCTGTAAATGTTCAGTGTAAAAGATTTAATTGTTAGCCCCAAGAAGTAAAAATTTTAAAATAAGTAC
This sequence comes from Clitarchus hookeri, assembly GCA_002778355.1. Taxonomy (NCBI): domain Eukaryota; kingdom Metazoa; phylum Arthropoda; class Insecta; order Phasmatodea; family Phasmatidae; genus Clitarchus; species Clitarchus hookeri. Next base: position 23,861 of record NQII01008245.1, read on the forward strand.
TTTGCATATAAAACATTAATGTAACTTGTTTTAAGCTAACCCAGCCAAAATAAAGACGTTTTATAATTGGAGCGATTACAAAATATACTACAGAATTTTTGCAAATATGAACTGAATGTTTACATTAGAGAAAATGTACTTATGCCGATGGGTGCCCTCACCGAGTATATTTAGTTTTCTCAATTTAAATTTATGGTAGAACGTTTGCCTATTTATGCCGTCAATATGACACGAAATAAATTTAGTTTTGTAGCTAGGTTCATATACCAGATCCGCTAATTCAGAATTTCCTGCAAAAGATTCGTTTCGTTAAGCAACATTTTGCAAGTATTTAATAAAATAAATCTCTTTCTGACAGTTTAATATCCCTTATAGATTTGTAACGTATTTTCCAGTCAAACAGAGAAACAATATTATGCATTTGAAACAGTCAAATCGCTAAGTCAATATGATGTTCAAACGTACGTTCATTGTTGATAGTAGAGTACTCGGAATTTTTAGAAATGCTGAATAGTAAATTTTTGGATCACGTGNTTATAGATTTGTAACGTATTTTCCAGTCAAACAGAGAAACAATATTATGCATTTGAAACAGTCAAATCGCTAAGTTAATATGATGTGTAAACGTACGTTCATTGTTGATAGTAGAGTACTCGGAATTTTTAGAAATGCTGAATAGTAAATNAAACGTACGTTCATTGTTGATAGTAGAGTACTCGGAATTTTTAGAAATGCTGAATAGTAAATTTTTGGATCACGTGTATATTTACTTCCGTGGAAACCTGTAGATGTAGATATAAACTTACCTAACTTAAAAAATTAATTAATTTTAGTTTACATAATTATTTATTAATCTATNCTGTAGATGTAGATATAAACTTACCTAACTTAAAAAATTAATTAATTTTAGTTTACATAATTATTTATTAATCTATTTTTATTTTGGACGTTACCCTGTTAATTAGTAGAGAATTCGTGTATCATTACATTTGTTACTGATAATACATTGTTATAACATACATCGTGTCGTTAAATATTAAGATTTAAGTGTTTTTTGTGGGCGCGAATGGTGTTAGGATAAGAGATGTCGNACATACATCGTGTCGTTAAATATTAAGATTTAAGTGTTTTTTGTGGGCGCGAATGGTGTTAGGATAAGAGATGTCGCACCCCTATAAAGGAGTTTCATAAAAATATTTTCCCTCAAATATGATACTGTTAAGCAATGCTTGTTTGTATAAAGTACTTTGGCTCAAAGTGTTTTATATTTATAGGCCATTCACAGTAAAGTGAGCACATTTGAAAAGCCTTTCATTCGGAATGGTAGTCAATAAATATATTTTAGTTTAGCCTTAGACGTTAACTTCCGAGTGTGATGGAATATACTCACTGTGTTTATTACTTACATGTCAATATTTATTTAAAAAGGTGGTTACATGATAAAAAAAATGGCTAAAAGGAAAAAGTATCTGGGGCCTCAAAAGTGATCACTTTACCGTGAAAGGCCTACATGATATTTAAGGATGAATTGTTTTAATTTTTCTCAACATTAATTAAGAATTTTGGGGCTACATAATCTGTTGATTACTTTATTTATAAATATTGTCGATACCATTGTATTTTAACATAGTGTCTTAATGGTATATTCTGTAATGGTAAAATGAGCTTTTTTTGAAAGTTTCGCTTGAGATCTACTTGCACGCACGTTGTGTATTCTCACACTATATGTACNATTTTTTTGAAAGTTTCGCTTGAGATCTACTTGCACGCAGGTTGTGTATTCTCACACTATATGTACAATTAACGTTACAATGGGCCTCATCACTTTAGGTTTTTATTATTTCGCTTATATGCACTAAAAACAAAAATTAAGATAAAATATGTTTGNAATATTGTCGATACCATTGTATTTTAACATAGTGTCTTAATGGTATATTCTGTAACGGTAAAATGAGCTTTTTTTAAAAGTTTCGCTTGAGATCTACTTGCACGTACGTTGTGTATTCTTACACTATATGTACAATTAACGTTACCATGGGCCTCATCACTTTAGGTTTTTATTATTTCGCTTATATGAANGCAATTAACGTTACCATAGGCCTCATCACTTTAGGTTTTTATTATTTCGCTTATATGCACTAAAAACAAAAATTAAGATAAAATAGGTTTGTATTNAACTAAAAACAAAAATTAAGACAAAATATGTTTGTATTCTTTTCATAACACATATAATTTAAAGGTAACAATGGAAATACTTTCTCTAAATCATTGGAAACTGTAGGAAATACTTTCTCTAAATCATTGCAAACTGTAGGAAATACTTACTCTAAATCATTGTCAACTGTACTGGACGCGTGTGCCCGTTAAAACATACGCAGGCAGGGCCAGTGACGTTTTTTCNCTCTAAATCATTGTCAACTGTACTGGACGCGTGTGCCCGTTAAAACATACGCAGGCAGGGCCAGTGACGTTTTTTCAAAGGTTCATTTCAAAAGTGCCCATTTTAATATAAACAGTCATTAATAATATTTAATTCATGTGTTTAATTTAAACAAGATTGAACATAAAGTGTTGAAATATTTATAACAGCAATCCCATGCTCTATTGCATAAAAAATGAAAACTTGTTTTTTTTTNGAACATAAAGTGTTGAAATATTTATAACAGCAATCCCATGCTCTATTGCATAAAAAATGAAAACTTGTTTTTTTTTACTTTACTTATTACAATCAAAATTATTAAATTTGTTGAAATTCAGTTTTAAAAATATATTATTTAATTNATTTGTTGAAATTCAGTTCTAAAAATATATTATTTAATTGTTTTTCTAGAATGTTGTGCTATGTGATATTAGTGATAACACGAATACACTTGTAAAATTATTTGTTGTTTATTTCACTTAAAACGTCATAAAAACAGTTTAAAGTATCACCTAACATAATACAAAAATAATGAAATGGAATGTGTTTCTGTAATTTATGTGGATATAAATAATATTAATTTTTGACTTTTATGAATTATTATGACACGGTTTAGCGGAATTGTACGATCATTACAAGTTGTTAATAAAAGCTTATCACATTCTTGCAATGTCGCTTACAATAATTTCTAATTTTATCAAATTTGTATGTCTGTAATTGGTAATCAAACTTTATTTTCTAATGACACAGCTGATATGAATTTAATCTGTAATTCTGTATGTCTTTCTGTACCTTGCTATTCTGTCTTTCGGATCACAATAAATACATGATGTGAAAAGGTATTGAATATTGGTTTTGCAAATGGTTAAATAATTTTTANGTCTTTCGGATCACAATAAATACATGATGTGAAAAGGTATTGAATATTGGTTTTGCAAATGGTTAAATAATTTTTTACCTATGAATATCAACAAGCTATATTTGCACATTCCAAATCAGAATCAGGTATTATTAAACCAAATTATTTNGTCTTTCGGATCACAATAAATACATGATGTGAAAAGGTATTGAATATTGGTTTTGCAAATGGTTAAATAATTTTTACCTATGAATATCAACAAGCTATATTTGCACATTCCAAATCAGAATCAGGTATTATTAAACCAAATTATTTACTAGAACACGTATTTGTTTAAATTTGACGATTTGAATGAAAAATAAATTTTTCTAATATTTTAGTAACACAGATTTTAATGATTTATGGTGATTTACATTACATGTCACTAATTATGAACGGATAAGTCAACAAAGATGGAATATAGAATGACTACTAACAATGACTTATTCAAAAGANAGAATCAGGTATTATTAAACCAAATTATTTACTAGAACACGTATTTGTTGAAATTTGACGATTTGAATGAAAAATAAATTTTTCTAATATTTTAGTAACACGGATTTTAATGATTTATGGTGATTTACATTATATACGATTGGCATATGTCACTAATTATGAACGGATAAGTCAAAAAAGATGGAATATAGAATGACTACTAACAATGACTTATTCAAAAGAGTTATTCAGATGTATAGAGTAGAATATCTACGTTGTTGTTCGAGTATGCAGTGAAAGCCGTTATTGCAAAAAGAATTGTCTTGTCCAACTTCCAAGAAGCAGCTGGTGCTTACTGTACAACAAACGGCAAGAGCGAGTTAATATTACTCTCCTTGTGTTTAAATGTAAACAACGTGAATTCAGCTGACAAACAACTTGAAGCAGATAATAATTTTCCAGTTCAATTCTAACATTACTAAATTTTCCACTAGGGTTGGATTGGTTACCTAAATAAAGCCTTATGTAAACGTTAATAAGAAAAACCGTTGATATTTTTTTCATCAATATATAACAAACGATCAGTCATGGTGGTTATGAACTTACTTTTATTCCGAAAATAGCGTATTATATTTTAGCCGAAACACTATAATATTGCGTTTTACATACGTATACCGTAAAAAAACTCCACGATAAACTAACTACTGGTTTTCGACTATACCCTGCGATAATCCCATGTCTAGCGTGAATTAATTCCAGTTTAGAGCGGTACCGCATGTCAGGGAAATACATAATGCCCTAATAAATTTTTATAATTAAAATTCGAAAGTAATGATTTGAATACTGCATGTCTTCAGAGAAGTTCACAATACTTTATATTGTTAACAGTTAATCTACATGTTTTCATCCACTTTGTGAATACTTCCATTTGAGTATTATAATATGTATAGATGAACACAAAAAGTTTTTAGAATAATTTATTATTACTTGAAAACTATTTTTTTGCATGTGTTACGAAATCTAAACCAAACATTCCAAAATACGTTTAAAAAGAAAACAATGATAAATACTACGATATATTTTATCATTATAGTATCCTTTTGTAATTTTCTTATGGTTGCATTTATACTTTAATATTGTTTGATTTTTATGTCACAAATTATGCTCTACAGAGTAACAGTGGTATTTTAAAGTTAAAAGTTCAATATTCTAATTTTCCACAGAATGTAACCACTAGAGAGTTATTAATAAAGATGAAACTTAAAGCCATAGGTGGTCTCCTAGCACACTGTCTAAGGCCTCCATAGAATGGCGAACCACTGTTTGAGAAACAATCCTTCACGAGAATAACACTTATTTGAATGCAGCAGTTATTTCTTGGTGGGAAAATTGTAATTCAAATTAGCGTAATTCGTGCGATGTCTTTCACATTCATCGACCGAGTTTTACAACCAGAATTGCTAGCCTGTTTCATTTATCTGTTTCATCAACAAATGTCAGAACAATGAATGGCGCTTTCGAAGAAGGGACGCTCTCACAGTGTGTCTGAATCATATAAAAATGATAGATAACGAGAACTAAGTAATTGGTTTTGCTATAAGGGACGCCAGGAAGGCAAACAGTCTTGCGCATTATGATAGTGTACTCCACGCCACTGATGGGAGATGGTGCGTATTTCGCATCTTTTGATAATAAAGTTCTGTGTAAAAGTCGATTATGTCTAAAACTACAATTGTAGAAGTTAATGCACTGCAGAGACAGGGAGTTATTCAATTATATAGAGTTGTTTTAAGTATTTCCACACTTTCAACTAAGCAAGATTTTTTAATTGCTAGCAAAGTTTACGAGAAGCTTTTTCAAAATGTGTTCCTATGACAAAGTTATTTTGCATCTACATTTGGCGTCTTCTAAAAAATGAATTTACTTTTACCGAAACGGTTTATCAATATAGCAGACATAATTGATTGTCTGAGAGAATACTTTCACGGTCCTGCTTAGTTCACTCAATATTTCAGAGTTGTTGCTGTTGCCGTATTCAGGTTTGGATGAAAACAATGGGACGAGATTCAGGTATTTTCCTAAATGTAATTCCCTAGACTGGGAAAGAAGTACTCGAAAATTAGCAGAATTATTTGTTAAATAATTCTTGCCTATTCCTGCCTGATATTCTGTTGTTTTTAGGTGAGGGGATGAACTTATTTCTTCGGTATGCTTTGTCTGTTGTTGATCCATTTTGAATAGCAATTAACAGATAATTCTTCAACTGATACTGTTATCACTGATGACGCTTTACTGCTTTTTATAATTTCTTTGGATTCCAGATGATTTTGAACTTGTAGATGTAGCACTGGCGATGTAATTATAGTGAGTATATCCATGTGGTTGTGGTTTCGATATTTCTGCAAATAATAAGTACCGGTCGTTTATTGAAATGAAGTTGCTAAAGTTCTCTTTTTTTCTGTTTGTATTTGCTTTCTTGTTCAACTGAAGTGCACTTCATATAAAAAGACGACATAGCACAAACCTACTTTGTTTATGCTTCATTCTTTAATTTATTAGCAGTGCATGAAAACACGAATTAACGCTAAATAATCAAATGGAAATCTGCAGGTGTTTTTGAAGGCAAATAAAAAATAAAACTTGTAACTTCAAATTAATTTTTCTGCCAAGATTTTGAGCATATTTTATGCTGATGTTGTCGCAGTTATGTTGAAATATTTTGAGGCTTTAAATTTGTATATTTTTTGGCAATGGTAGACATTATGCTAAAGGAATGAATGAATTGAAAGACGTGACTCAGAAGTATGTATTGTTAAATGAGACCTCTGCGGGGCGTATATGAGGTCGTGATGGTCGGAGATCTTAATAAATAAAACAAAAGAATGAAATTTCATTTCTAATTTATTAACACAGCTATTATTTACAGCATACGATTATCTATCTGCACTCGTGCTCTGTTTATTTATTAGCGTGGGGAATATTTAATCTCTATTCCAACTCTAATTGACGTCCTTCTTTATGTCATTGTTTAGTTATTGTTAATAAACTCATACTCAACGTTAGCACATGTTTAGTCTATATGTTGTAATCATTTGTAAGGTCTATCACTAACGCCTTTAGACCAGTAGTCCAGGATGCCAGCCAAACTCGTTACTGCTTGATACTCGCAGTCGCTGATTTCCCTTCCTCTTGTCACTTCTCTCGCAGCTCGTACGATGTAAACTGAAGCACTTCTAGATCCTGTAGATTGCCTCACTCCCTTTCTGGAGTTCACACAGCTTGTTCTTTGCACCCCGAATAACTTCCTTCATGGGACTTCTATCCTCAGAGTCACTACTGAGGGAGACCATCACATCGCTCGCTCCGTCCCATGAGCAATTTTAACTGTTATATGTCCCGGTGTGCACAGGGCTTCTGGACAGCATTCGCAGGCCATCGTGTGTATTTTCCAACAGCTTTGTGAGGCGTGCAGCTTGCAGCATCAGCACATTTATGCGGTGTCTCAGTTGTTAGGCATATGCATGAAGCTCACGAATTTCTTCAAGCAGGTGCTTGTATGCGCTAATCGAGGCCATTTGTTCTTTGCGACACTGTCACCTAACTGTTTTCTGCTTCTGTTGTCGCCAACAAGCTCTGAGGTGCCCCAGCTGTCCAAATGGCCAACAGTCCCTCCGTTTGCGTGAGGGGCGGCAAAGCTATGTAGCATGAATCCTGGAAGCGATGTCCCTCAAGGCCAACTGCAACTCCTTCAGTGTCTTCGTTATCCCGTCTTCGCCTTTGTTCAGTTTCACTGTGCGTACTGGACGTGAGGGTTCGGGCTCCTGCCTTGCTGACTCAACTGCAGTGCGCGGGCCAGAGCGTCCTACATGTTGTGCGGTGCATCCTGACGTACCGCTTGTCAAACCTCTGCATCAGCGATGCCATCTGTGAAGAAGCCGACTGCGATGATGTCACGCGCCTCCTCGGGACACCCCTGCAGAGATAGGTAGGAGAGCCACGCAATGTCTTGCCATAGCTCCTGCAGTTGCTCCCTTGGTTGCTGGGTCCGGCTTCGCAGATGGCCATGGTGGGCATGTCGCTGGTACCGGTCTCTGAAACTTAGCTCCAAACTCGACACCAGTGTGAGGTACTCCAGTCGATGTCGCTCTGGCAGTGATTGTAGTATGCTGAATTCAGGGCCCTTTTAGTACAGCGGCGAGGTAGTAAGCCCGCTGTTCGGTGGTCCAGCCATTAAGCATAGCGACTATTTTTAACTGGTGTTGGTACTCCTTCCATGAATTCTGACCATCATAAAGAACGGTCTTATTTGAATAACCCCTCCCCTCTCCTTGCTTAGCGACACCAAGGCTGCATATCTTCGTGCTCTCTTCCGAGGTTACTGTTTTAGTTTCGTCTTGTACAGCTTCTTTACTTTTATCGGCTGTTGATGTGGTGCTACTGAACTCCACTGCTGAAGAAATTCCTGTCATTCCTTCTTCATCGCGCTCTTTTCATTCTCGACGCTGTCCATCCTTCAACTGACACAGCCCACTTTTTCATTTACACTGTCCATCCTATTGTTTACGTTGTTCAATATTTCATTTACTCAGTGAATTCTTTCATTCACACTGTCAATTCTCGTGTTCACTAACTCGCTACAGCCTTCCTTCTATTTTCATGTCTCCATTATCATTTACAGTCTCTATTTTTCTGTCTACATTCTCTATTACAGTCGTTTTCTGGCTATTTACATTCTCGTTTATACACTATTTAGTTTCAATTACAGAACTAATTTGGATATTTAGTTTAATTCACGCTTTCTTTTTCACTACTAATTTGGGCATTTACAATGTCATGCACACTCTCTTACACACTACTAATTTGGTTATTTATATATTCCCACGAGCTATTTGTATTTGCTTTCACTTGGCTACTTCGTGCCTCGATTAATGCTCGCAGTGCATCCAGTTCTGCAGACATTTTTTTTTTAAACATTCACTGCAATGGTGGTTAAAAAAGTTTTAAATTTTTGATAAAACTAATTATTTTTCAATGCATTACTTAATTTGCAATTGTTTAATTAATAATAGCCTCCATCCCACTTCTGACACCAGTGTTACATAGAATGCCTGCGGAGCGTGTCTGACTTCGTGAAGGACGGAGATCTTAAAAAAAGAGAAATAGATTTAATTTATAATTTATTCACACAGATATTATTTTTTATGCACTCAATTATTTATCTAAATTTCTTACAATTTTTAGTTTTTAGTGAACGCAATATTTAATTTCTATTTCAACTCTAATTAATACCATTCTTCATGTCTCTGTTTAGTTATTGTCAATTAACTCATACTCGTCATTAACAAATGTTAAGTCTATATGTTGCCATAATTTGTAATGTCTTTCACTCATGCATCCAGTCCAGTAGTCCAGTCTGCAAGCCGCACTATTCACTGCTTGATGCTCACGGTTGCAGATTTCCCTTCCACTGGTCACTTCTCTCGCCGCTCGCCTTCTATCGTTCTGAACTCGGCCACTCATTCTTACTACTACTCCCAGCCCGGAGGCCCGTCGCACATATTATACTCTGCTGGCCCTGACTCACCCCGAGTTTAGAAGTCAGAATATAGGGCAGTAAACAACTAGAAAATTCCACAGATAGACTCAGAAAATAAACACAACCAGGGTCAGCAGCGCATGCCGCAAAAAGGATTCTTGTGTCTGCTCGCTTTCTGTAACACATACGTGGCCACCGGCATATCGCTCGTCTGTTAATTGAATCCTATGCTTTTTGCCACCGCGATCATATAACTGCTGTCCTTCACTTCAACTCTCTCGCACGCGATGCGAAGCAGCGAGCACGTTACAGTAGAATAAATAGTATTCTCGGCCACTTGCCGTTGTTAAAATGTCCTCAAATTCGTTCAGTTGGCAACAGATAACAAGGATAGCTAAGGTTATCTATGATCCCGAGTTTCAGAGTAATCCTGTGTTATTTGACGAATTATGATTGCTGTAAATATTGCTCCTTATTAGTTGTGAGGAATGCATCTTCTTCTTTTTCACGTTTACCTATTACATTGCTTTGAAATTTCATTTGGTTCAGAAAGCATTTATTATAATATATATAATTTTCCTAACATAAACAGTGCAGGGCAATATTTTACCCACATTTATAAGTGGTGCAGACGTTTTTTCTTGTATAAATCCACGTGGTGTGAACTAACCTTCTACAGCAATATGAAGTTTTGTGGGCAGCTATATATTCTCTCTTGAGAAGAATTCAACTAACACTCGAAAAAGGTGGTCTTAAGCTATTCACAAAGTGTTAAGCATTCCTTCGGCAGCTACACGAGTTATCATTCTCGGTGTAACTAAACTGGCACAGTTAAAAAGAAACTACATGTTTCACAACTTTCACCGACATTTTACTGCAGACCAACGACACAAATTCACAAATTTTATAATAGCTGGATATTTTATTTGTTTGAGAGCATGAGAATTTCATTGCTTTATTTTTACAAAGAAGCGTTTTCGTCAATAGAAAGTCATATCAATAGCCTCCAGTCTTCAATGAAGTGTCTGTGGTTTTTCGATATTTCTAACTAAATTAACGCTACTATTTTATATTTACTACTCAAAAAGTTAAAGATAAAATCTTAGAAGTCTCGAGGTAATATGAATCACAGGTAACATTAATTTCTAAAACTATTTTCCGGCAAAACAGAAACAATTTCATTATATAAGGTTACATCAGATTTATCAAATGTTCCAATACATTTTATTCACTGTTTTGTAAATGAAAGACATTAAACTACGGTCAAATAAAACGGAAACCAATACCTGAGAGCCTACAAGAAAAGTTCCAAACATTATTTCAATTTCGCTTGCTTTTATTTACAGCAGTGTATTTACACCTCCTCAAAAGGTGGAGTAATTTTTGTACACACATTTCATAAGGTGTAGGTAACTACACAGGTTGAAATAAAATACCTAATTCAGTTCCTCTGATTTCATAACCAATTAAATATAAAATATTTTTGTACATATTTGTTAACAATTTTAGCACGTGTAGTTTAATAAATGAGCCTATAAAAAAATTTATTTCATATAATATAAATGTATAAAACCCTGCTCCGTCTCTCATCCCTCGCACATTGAGGTTAAGAATACACAATTGAAGATTGATTGAAGACATTTGAGCAACTCTTAACATCGAAATTTTAGGATCCGATGANGGTTAAGAATACACAATTGAAGATTGATTGAAGACATTTGAGCAACTCTTAACATCGAAATTTTAGGATCCGATGAAGGTGAAGAGAGATGACCATGAGGCAGCGCCGGAATGCAAGGGCGGAGAAACTGGAGATCACCAAGAAAACCCGACGAGCTGTCGCATCGTCCGGCACGATTCTCATATGCGAAAATCCGGGAGGAACCCACCGGAAAGCGAACTCAGGTNTTTTAACTGGTGTTCTACTCCTGCCATGAATTCTGACCATCGTAAGGGACGGTCTTATTTGAATAACCCCTCCCCTCTCCTTGCTTAGCGACTCCAAGGCTGCATATCTTCGTGCTCTCATCCGAGGTTACTATTTTAGTTTCGTCTTGTACTGCTTCTTTACTTTTATCGGCTGTTGATGTGGTGGTACTGAACTCCGCTGCTGAAGAAATTCCTGCCATTCCTTCTTCATCGCGCTCTTTTCATTCTCGACGCTGTCCATCCTTCTACTGACACAGTCCAGTTTTTCATTTCACTGTCCATCCTATTGTTTACATTGTTCACTATTTCATTTACTCAGTGAATTCTTTCATTCACACTGTCAATTCTCGTGTTCACTAACTCGCTACAGCCTTCCTTCTATTTTCATGTCTCCATTCTCATTTACAGTCTCTATTTTTCTGTCTACATTCTCTTTTACAGTCATTTTCTTGCTATTTACATACTCGTTTATACACTATTTACTTTCAATTACAGGACCAATTTGGATATTTAGTTTAATTCACGCTTTCTTTTTCACTACCAATTTGGGCATTTACAATGGCATGTACACTCTCCTACACACTACTAATTTGGGTATTTATATCTTCCCATGAGCTCTTTGCATTTGCTTTCACTTGGCTACTTCGTGCCTCGATTAATGCTCGCAGTGCATCCAGTTCTGCAGACATNAGCTCTTTGCATTTGCTTTCACTTGGCTACTTCGTGCCTCGATTAATGCTCGCAGTGCATCCAGTTCTGCAGACATTATTTAGTTAACATTCACTGTAATGGTGGAAAAAAAAGTTTAAAATTTTTTATAAAACTAATAATTTTTTAATGCATAACTCAATTTACAATTGATGAATTAATAATTGCCTCCATCCCACATCTGACACCAGTGTTACATGGGATGCTTGCGAGGCGTGTCTGAAATTCGTGAAGGACGGAGATCTTAAAAAAAAAAAGAACTAAACTTCATTTCTAATTTATTAACAGAGCTATTATTTACTGCACTCAATAATTTATGTACATTTCTTACTATTTTTATTTCTTAGTAAACGCAATATTTAATTTCTATTTCAACTATAATTAACACTATTCTTCATGTCTCTGTTTAGTTAATGTAAATTAACTCATACTCGTCATTATCTATCACTCGCCTGTTCATTGAATCCTATGCATGCTGCCGCCGCTATCATATAACTGCTGTCCTTCACTTCAACTCGCTCGCACGCGATGCGACGCAGCGAGCGCGTTACAGTACAATAAATAGTATTCTTCGCCACTTGCCGTTGTTAAAATGCCCTAAAATTCGTTCAGTTGGCAACAGATAACAAGATTAGCTAAGGTTATCTTTGATCCTGAGATTCAGAGTAATCCTGTGTTATTTGACGAATTATGATTGTTGTAAATATTGCTCCTTATTAGTTGTGAGGAATACACCTTCTTCTTTTTCACGTATACCTATTACATTGCTTTGAAATTTCATTTGGTTCAGAAAGCATTTAATATAATATATATTATTTTACTAACTTAAACGGTGCAGGGCAATATTTTACCCACATTTATGAGTGGCGCAGACATTTTTATTGTATAAATCCACGTGGTGTGAATTAACCTCCTACAGCAATATGAAGTTTTGTGGCCAGCTGTATATTCTCTCTTGAGAAAAATTCAACTAACACTAGAAAAAGGTGGACTTAAGCTATTCGCAAAGTGTTTAGCATTCCTTCGGCAGATACACGAGTTGTCCGTCTCGGTGTAACTAAACTGGCAGAGTTAAAAAGAAACTACATGTTTCACAACTTTCACCGACATTTTACTGCAGACCAACGACACAAATTCACAAATTTTATAGTAGCTGGATTTTTTATTTGTTCCGAGAGCATGAAAATTTTATTGATTTTTTTTTTACAAAGAAGAGTTTTCGTCAATAGAAAGTCATATCAATAGCCTCCAGTCTTCAATAAAGTGTCTGTGGTTTTTCAATATTTCTAACTAAATTAAAGCTACTATTTTATATTTACTACTCAAAAAGTTAAAGATAAAATCTTAGAAGTCTCGAAGTAATATGTATATCACGTAACATTAATTTCTAAAACTATTTTCTGGCAAAACAGACACAATTTCATTATATAAGGTTACATGAGATTTATCAAATGTTCCAATACACTTTATTCACTGTTTTCGTAAATGAAAGCCATTAAACTACGGTCAAATAAAACAGAATCCAATACCTGACAGCCTTCAAGAAAATTTACAAACACTATTTCAATTTCGCTTGCTTTTATTTACACCAGCGCATTTACACCTCCTCAAAAGGTAGTGTAATTTTTGTTACACACATTCCATAAGGTGTAGGTAACTACACAGGTTGAAATAAAATACCTAATTCAGTTCCTCTGATTTCACAACCACTTAAATATAAAATATTTTTGTAGATATTTGTTAACCAGTTTAGCACGTGTAATTTAAGAAATGAGTCTATAACATAATTTATTTGATATAATATTAATGTTAATAACGCTGCTCCGTCTCTCATCCCTCGCACACTGACGTTAAGAATACACAATTGAAGAGTGATTGAAGAAATTTGAGCAACTCTTAACATCGAAATTTTGAGAGCCGATGAGGGCGAAGAGAGATGAGCATGAAGCAGCGCCGTAATGCAAGGGCGGAGAAACGGGAGATCACCGAGAAAACCCGACGAGCTGTAGAATCGTCCGGCACGATTCTCATATGCGAAAATCCGGGAGTAACCGACCGGAAAGCGAACTCAGGTCGTCTAGGTGGGAGGCGAGTTGCCTGACCGTTATGCTACCGCGGTTCCATGTTAAGAATACACGTAAGATAGATTAAAGAAAGCGAGATGAAGTACAACACAAATAAAAAAATTTATTTTAAAGAAACCGTTGTTAAAACATAAAATAAATGAATTTTTTTCTGGTTTTTCAGCTTCGACTGTAGAGTGATAGCACCCACTAAAGTGCAAGAAATTCGAGAGCAGGGAAGTGTCCACAAAGTATTGCGACCTGTGATTTATCTATCTAAAGTTACTGGCCTTGCTCCTTACAGCTTGATCTCCGACAACGGAATAGATACAAGCGATATTAAGTTATCTATTCCTGCAGTAATATATAGTGGTCTGCTAGCAGCCCTTATTGTGTACGGATTTGCAGATGATTCGATAGACAAATTAAAATATTTATCTACAATAAAAATTTCTAGGGAAGTGGTTTTTACAGTTTTAAATAACGTGTTGAGTTCTCTAGCAACAGTTGTCATTATTATGAACATCATGTTTAAATACAGGTACATCAAAGAAGTGTTAACATATATTGAAAATGTGGATAACATTCTTCTTAAAATTGTTGTTACCTATAGCAGGACGACGTTTAATTTATCGTTTATGTCAAAACCTTCTTACTGTTTTTGGGATTCGTAGCTTTTGCACTCACTAAAGGATTCATCTACATACATCGCAATGTCAACTATGCAATATTTTTTGCAAACATGTTAAACTTAGTAATTAAGATTACATTCATTTCCCAACGATCTATAATCATCAAAATAATAGAGTCAAAGTTCAAAATTCTCAACGATATACTTGTAAAGATGTTTGATAATATGGTCATAACAAGAGTAATAAGCAATGAAGTGAAATACATGAACACAGAAGGGAATAACAACATGGGCATCAGACAAGAACTGAACAACGTAGACCAAGAGAGTTCAGGAGGATCAAAATATTCAGTGCGTGGGTCTGACATTCAAATACGCGCCCTGGCATTATGTCACCACAGACTCACAGATTTAACATTAGCAGTTAACGTTATGTATGGATTTGCAAATCTCATTGATATTTTCATTACATTTGTCCATATAACATCATGTGTGTGTTATGGAATTTATCTAGTGTATGGAATGCGCGGGGAAAACTTTTACGATCTTATGTTCTACGGAACTCTTGTATTGACAGTTTGGTGGGCAACGTTAAACATTGCTAAAGTATTGCTAACTATCCAGTTTTGTAACGACGCAAGAGCCGAGTCTCTGGACACCGTGCGTCTTGCCAATGAGTTGCTTCTGACCAAAGACCTGAGTGAGGATGACAAGGATCAGCTGAGGATGTTGGTGAGCCAAGTACGTAGCAGAGAAGTGACCTTCACCGCTACTGGCTTTATAACACTCGACTACTCCTTCTTATCCTCCATGCTGGGAGCAATAACGACATACGTCCTTGTTATTTTACAGCTCGACCCTGTATAATGAACTTACCACCACTGTTGAAACCCCTACTGCATTTAGTGTGCGTTTTTGTTTTTCACATTTAAATTTTTCACTTATATGGTTAAATGCATGACCAAGAATATGTGAGGTTATTAACATACATTTTCCCATGTTAGATGATCTGGTTTAGACACAGGAGTGTAAAGAGTTAATAAAAGACAACATTGACTGTCCTACCCAAATAAATTCAAAGAGTGATATTTAGTTAACCATATGAAAACGAAAAAAAAAAAAAAATGTTTTACTCTCGAAAAAGTTATTACCAAGTTCAGATAAATTGTTTTACCAGTTTCATCTAGAAGACACTATCTAACATATTTCACACAACATATTCATACGTAGAGAAAACATATTTTCCAGCAGCAGGAAGTATTGTTACATGATACGTCCAAGTAGACGGCTTCCATACCCTGGTACTTGCCGATCTCCTCTGCCATACATTGGGAACAGCATACCTGTGATGTCAAGGACTACTGTTGTGTATCACCTGACGAGTAGTTGGGCGGAAGTCATGTTGTCATGATCAACGAAATGAAATATATATTAATTGTCTAAATATGTTCAATATTTCGATATAAAGAAAATTTTTTGTACAAAAAACAATTACCACTCGATTTCGAACTTTGGAAAATATTGATATATCGATGCCATGGTATTGACTTCCATGGTTGGCATGATTGATGAACTGGAGATCTGCAATGAGTTTATAATTATTGCTGCTGATATATATTCTCTAATACTGATAATCTTGGTAATGACATTATTATCTAGAAAATATTGCCTTTCACCCGTTTAAGGATTTTGAGTTCAGTACTCTGCGATTCCATTAGCACTGATATTTTAGAGATGATTATAATTCTGGGGCCAATTTCTAACATAATGGCATAATTATTTTCATATATACCATATTTTGAAGATATTTATGTCATCGGTAACTCTAAAATATCAAGCCTTTTTTTTTGTTTTAAAGAAATTTCACCCTAGAACCTTTAGAATCGTCCGTATTCAGCATTAGAGTGAGACAATTCACTACTGCTGGCAAGATTGATTGTAATGTTGATACATGATTGAAATTTACTCTAAAAGACCGATTTGATTGAACTGAAAACAGTACACGCCGAAAATGTAGTGTTAAAAAGTTATTAAATAGTGTTTTCAAAATTTTTCAAAATAATTTTTTTTTATATTTAACAAAGTAAACGTTATAATATCGCAGTCGTGGTTTTCAACAAAGAAACATATTAGTGGTTAACCAAATAGATTATTCAGGTTTGTCAATAAAATGTAAGATGGCAGTCACACAACTGGAAGAATAGTACCCTCAGAAATATAAATTGAAGTGCCAAAAAAAATGGTGCACCTGCCTAATATCGTGTAAACTGCCCCCCACAACCTCCTCCAAGCACGCAGAAGTGCCACAATACGACGTGGCATGGGCTCAACTAATGTCTGAAGGTATGCAGGAGGCAATTCACACCATGAATCCTGCAGGGCAGTCCACAAATACAATCTGTGCCAATTTGAGAAAGGGTTGCACGTCTGTCACATTTAATAATTCTCGTCAGTCGTCATTTGTCCCTTTCTTTCACAATATTTTTCCGGCCGCAGCGATGTCGCAGATGTGATGTTTTACCGGATTCCCGAATTTCACGGTACACTCGTGAAATGGTCGTACGCGAACATCCAAATGTTATCGCTACCTCAGAGATGCTATGTACCATATCTCGTGCGCCGACTATAACACCACGTTCAAACTCACTTAAATCTTGATAACCTGCCATTGCAGAGGCAGTAACCGATCTAACTGCCGACCACATCGCGTTACTCTGATTGGTTCCATACGTCTGTTATTTGCATACACACGCCCATACCAGTTTTTTTTTTGGCTCTTCAGTGTACAAGATAATTACCAGCCATGTAAACTGACGTAGAAAGAGTAAAAATGTAATGCAACTTAACAGGAGTTCTGCTGAAATGACAGAGCACGAGCCACTGGCCAACGCTACTCATCGCGACTATCTGGGATGCTGTTGGCCCAGAAATGCATTCTCGTACTACTCGTAGTCTAGTAATGAATGAGGAAAAAGACTCATATTTGGAATCAAAATAATTCTGTTCTTGGCATTTGTTTTATTCCTATAAATGGAAGCTATTCATCGTTATATCACGTAGTTTATGGGCAAATACGTTTCATACTTGTGTTAAAACGTTATCAATGTCGTTTTGACAGAAAAGTTTAAATATATATATCTTTTTTTGAAAATTTAATTTTTATAATTTACATATTTGTTTAAAATTGATGCAAAATAACTTTCTTANCATTTGTTTAAAATAGATGCAAACTAACTTTCTTACTAAAACAATTTCGATTTTGTGACAAATTTTGCTGACTTCAAATGACGTTTGAGCATTACAAATAGATGCACTGCTTTGGGACAGTCAACTGAATACGACATTACTTCGCGTATATATATTCAGTATATTTTTTTTTTTTTGCGCAGCAAGGTGTTGCGAAGTGTTTTGTATGTATGCACATATAACGTAGTTTATTTAAGACTAAATTTGTCGGAAATTACATATTTATAGAAGTGAAGAGAGTGAGTAAGTAAAGAGATTTTGGCCGCTGTTAATATCGACGTATATAGCGAGTAGAGTTTGGAACAGCACCGGAATGAAAGGGTGTGTGAAACTGGAGATCCCCGAGTAAACCCGACGACCAGCTGCATAATCCGTCACGATTCCTTACAGGCGAAAATCAGGGAGTGACCCCGCCCGGTATCGAATCCAGTTCGACAAGGAGGGAGGGGATTAGTCAAATGACTGCAGCACATCTGCCCCATTTAGAGATGCAGATAGGCTTAAATATGTTAGTTTTCTGGCTCCTCTGAAGACTTGGGGATCTTTGAAATATTTTCACAGTAAGTAAGCACTTTTGAGGAACTAATTTATTTTTTCTTTCAGCCATTTTTTACTTTTTTTAAAACCTTTCAATATCAATATTATTAATGAAGGTAATACACAGAGTATGTATATTTCACCACACTCGGAAGTTAACGTCTATGACTAAAATAAAATATATTTATTGACTGTTATTCCAAATGAGAGGACAATCAAAAGTTCTGCCTTTAGTGTGAATAATGACATTTATCACATCATGAGATATCAATTTGTATGAAATTCACCTGTAAATGTTCTGTGTAAAAGATTTAATTGTTAGCCACAAGAAGTAAAAATTTCAAAATTAGTGCTTTGCATATAATACATTAATGTAACTTTTTTTAAGCTAACCCAACCAAAATAAAGACGTTTTATATTTGGAGACATTACAAAATATACTACAGAATTTTTGCAAATATGGACTGAATGTTTACATTAGAGAAAATGTTCTTACCCCGATATGTGCCCTAAACGAGTATATTTAGTTTTGACATTTTATTTTTATCGTAGAACGGTTTGCCTATTTATACCGTCAATACGAGAGGAAATAAATTTTATTTTGTAGCTAGGTTCATATACCAGATCAGCTAATTCAGAATTTCCTGCAAAATAATTGTTTCTTTAAGCAACATTTTGCTAGTATTTAATAAAATAATCTCTTTCTGACAGTTTAATATCCTTTATAGATTTGTATCGTATTCTCCAGTCAAGCAGAGAAAAAATCTTATGCATTTGAAAGGGTCAAATCGCTAAGTTCATATGATGTGTAAACGTACGTTCATTGTTGAGAGTAGAGTACTCGGAATATTTAGAAATGCTGAATAGTATATTTTTTGATCACGTGTATAATTACTTCCATGAAAACCTGTAGATGTAGATATAAACTATTCAAACTTAAAAAAATAACTGATTGTAGTTAACATAATTATTTATTAATCTCTTTAAATTTTGGACGTAATCCTGTTAATTAGTAGAGTATTCGTGTATCGTTACATTTGTTACTGATAATACATTGTTATAAAATACATCGTGTCGTTAAATATTAAGATATAAGTGTTTTTTGTGGGCGCGAATGGTGTTAGGATACGAGATGTCCCACCCCTATATAGGAATTTCATAAAATTATTAATATTCAAATATCATACTGTTAAGCAATGCTTGTTTGTATAAAGTATTTTGGTCCAAAGTGTTTTATATTTATAGGCATTTCACAGTAAAGTGAGCACTTTTGAAAGCCCTTTCATTCGGAATAGTAGTCAATAAATATATTTTACTTTAGCCTTAGACGTTAACTTCCGAGTGCGATGGAATATACTCACTGTGTTTATTACTTACATGTCAATATTTATTTAAAAAGGTGGTTACATGATAAAAAAATGGCTAAAAGGAAATAGTAACTGGGGCTTCAAAAGTGATCACTTTACCGTGAAAAGTCTACATAATATATTAGGGTGAATTGTTTTAATTTTTCTCAACATTAATTAAGAATTTTGGGGCTACATAATCTGTTGATTACTTTATTTGTAAATATTGTCGATACCATTGTATTTTAACATAGTGTCTTAATGGCGTAAGCTGTTCACGGTAAAATGAGCTTTTTTGAAAGTTTCGCTTGAGATCTACTTGCACGCACGTTGTGTATTCTTCCACTATATGTACAATTAACGTTACCATGGGCCTCATCACTTAAGGTTGTTATTATTTCGCTTATATGCACTAAAAACAAAAATTAAGATAAAATATGTTTGTATTCTTTTCATACCACATATAATTTAAAGGTAACAATGGAAATACTTTCTCTAAATCTTTGGAAACTGTAGGAAATACTTTCTCTAAATCATTGCCAACTGTAGGAAATACTTTCTCTAAATCATTGTCAACCGTACTGGACGCGTCTGCCGGTTAAAACATACGCAAGCAGGGCCAGTGACGTTTTTTCAAATGTTAATTTCAAAAGTGCCCATTTTAGTATAAACAGTCATTAATAATATTTAATTCATGTGTTTAATTTAAACAAGAATGAACAG
Organism: Clitarchus hookeri; assembly: GCA_002778355.1. Classification (NCBI taxonomy): domain Eukaryota; kingdom Metazoa; phylum Arthropoda; class Insecta; order Phasmatodea; family Phasmatidae; genus Clitarchus; species Clitarchus hookeri. The sequence continues at coordinate 44,332 of NQII01008245.1, forward strand.
AAAGTGTTAAAAATATTTATAACAGCAATCCCATGCTCTATTGCATAAAAAATTAAAACTTTTTTTTTAACTTTACTTATTACTATCAAAATTATAAAATTTGTTGAAATTCAGTTCTAAAAATTTAAATTAATGGTTAATCTAGAATGTTGTGCTATGTGATGTTAGTGATAACACGAATACACTTGTAAAATTATTTGTTGTTTATTTGTGAATTTTGCAGTATTTTTGTCAAATTTGTATCACCAAACATAATACAAAAATAATGAAATTGAATGTGTTTCTGTAATTTATGTGGATATAAATATAATAAATTTTTGACTTTTATGAATTAATATGACACCCAAATCGCCTTAACATGCTAGTAATGTTCAACAATTATTTTCGATATCACATTCTTGCAATGTCGCTTACAATACTTTCTAATTTTATCAAATTTGTAAGTCTGTAATTTGTAATCAAACTGTTTTTTTTATGACACAGCCGATGTGAATTTAATCTGTAATTCATTATTTGTTTCTGTACCTTGCTATTCTGTATTTCGGATCACATTAAATACATTATGTGAAAAGGTATTGAATATTGGTTTTGCAAATGGTTAAATAATTTATTACCTATGAATATCAACAAGCTATATTTGCCCATTCCAAATCAGAATCAAGTATTATTAAACCAAATTATTAACTTGAACACGCATTCGTTGAAATTTGACGATTTGAATGAAAAACAAATTTTCTAATATTTTAGTAACACGGATTTTAATGATTCATGGTGATTTCTATTGATTTACATTATATACGATTGACATATGTCACTTATTATGATTGGACAATTCAACAAAGATGGAATATAGAATGTCTACTAACAATGACTTATTCAAAAGAGTTATTCAGATGTAGCGAGTAGAATATCTACGTTGTTGTAAGAATATGCAGTGAAAGCCGGTATTGCAAAAATAATTGTCTTGTCCAACTTCCAAGAAGCAGCTGGGGCTTATCGTACAACAAACGGCAAGGGCGAGTTAATATTACTCTCCCTGTGTTCCTATTTGTAAACAACGTGAATTCAGCTGACAAACAACTTTAAGCAGACAATAATATTCCAGCTCAATGCTAACATTACTAAATTTTGCACCAGGTTTGGATTTGTTACCTAAATAAAGCCTTACGTAAACGTTGATAAGAAAAACTGTTGATATTTTTTTCCTCGATATATAATAAGTGATCACTCAGGGTGGTTATGAACTTACTTTTATTCCGAAAATGGCGTATTAAATTGTAGCCGAAACACTATAATATTGCATTTTACATACGTATAACGTTAAAAAAAACTCCACGATAAACTAACTACTGGTTTTCGACTATACCCTGTGATAATCCCATGTCTAGCGTGAGTGAATCACAGTTTAGAGTGGTAGGTACTGCATGTCAGGGAGATACAGAATGCCCTAACAAAAAAAAAACATTATTTCTTAACAAAATTACACCAAATCTTTTTATTTGAATCGTTAGCCCCACATTGTCGTATAGTTATTTATTAGACTACGTCATACGAACACTACCAGAGGAATTTAATACCGCAGTGCAGTCATCTAACAACTAGACTGATGTGATGGTAATTTTGTGTTTCCAGTCTATTAAAATAAGTAGTAGGCCTTGTCGTTAAGCACATAAATAACTAGGAGGATGTTCATTTTAGTTTTTTTTTATTGTATTTGTAGTTGCCATGGTAATTTCATTGACATTTGTTACTTCGCTTTATTGTTTTTTTTTTCGTCAGAACGTGTGCATCTCTTTAATCACGTATTATCACCGCATTAATTGTCTGCACACTGCAATCATTGGTCACCCCGAAAAATAGTTTTTCATGCACTCAGTCTCATTCAGTATATACATTTATGAAATCATTCCAAACTCCAATTTTAAATTGAAAATAAAAATTGTCATAGGAGTTTTAGTTTTAATGTCTGATAATGTATATTAATTAAAATCTTTCGCAACTCGCTTATTCGTTAAGTTTTGAAGTGTATTTTGTTTTAATCGCCTATTTGTAAAATTTAAAATGTAAACTGCGTATAAGGAATATTTAATATATTTTACGTCTCTTTCCAATGTTCAGTTTGTGGTATTTATGGCATTTATAGAAAAGCCCGTAATTTATAGTTCGAAGTACTGATCTTTGGAACAACTCATATCACATGAAAGTTAAGTCAATGACATCAAGTTTTCTATTCACGCAGGAATTTATAGTGATGTCTTTTAAATAATCACTTCATGAGTTCACAGATGACATGGTAGATAAATGTAAATACTTTTTTCCATCAAGAATTTAAAGATAGAAAGTACAATGATTTTAGCTGTGGGCATCAGTTCTCTGACAACAATTATTATTATTTATAATAGTTATTATCATTATAGTAATTATTATTAACGTCATATCTAACTACTGTCAATTAAAACTTAATATATTGTTACGCGTTCGCTGCTTCTAGTCCCGGGCGAGCGAGTGGAAGTGAGGGACAGCAGTTACGTCATAGCGGTGGCAGCAAGTCAAAGGAATGTTTAGAATGAGGAGGACAGCAATAGGCCGGTGGCCGCATATCTGTTACACAAAGGGAGCCGACACGATAATGATTTTTCCGGCCTGCGCTGCTGATCCTGGTAGGCATGATTTCTGCGTTTATCTGGAGAATGCTCGGGATTACTGACCTCTTTCTCTCAACGTGACTCGGGGTGCGTTGAACACCCAGATGGTAAGGGCGAACGCTAGATAAGTGTGACATGCCACTGAGATCTGTAATTTATGTGTCAATCTATGGTTGAATTCCGAGCGACATAAGACGAGCAGCGAGAGAAGTGACCAGTGGAAGGGAAACCTGCTACTGCGAGTAGCAAGCAGTGAAGAGTGCGGCTGGCAGGATGGACTATTTGACTAGATGCGTGAGTGAAATAAATTACAAATGGTGGCAACAGATAGACTTAACACGTGTTAATAATGAGTATGAGGTAATATACTAACCGAACAGAGACATTTATGAAGGACATTAATTGGATTTGAAATAGGCAATAAATATGGAGCTCACTGTTAAATAAAACAGTAATAGCGGAAACAGATAATTTAGTGCTGTAAATAATAGCTGCGTGAATAAATTAGAAATCAAATTTAGTTCTTTTATTTTTATTAGGACCTCCATTCTTCACGCATTGAGATAAGCCCATCAGGCGTCCATGTAACAATATTCTAAAAGGGGGCTTTTGACAACTATTTGAAGCCAATTAATATAATGTGTGGAAAAATCATACCTTTCTTCACAGCTTCGTTGTTTTTATATTTACTGAAATTTATAAGTTCTCCTCCTCTGCAATTTGTACAACTANACAGCTTCGTTGTTTTTATATTTACTGAAATTTATAAGTTCTCCTCCTCTGCAATTTGTACAACTATTGACGAAAAAAATTTCTTTTTCTCTACCTTATGTTATTGTATGGACTACAAAAATCATTTCAATAGAACTGAAGCCCAAAATGTTGAACATGGTACAGAGACAAATGTTTGATAATATTGTCGCACCGAATGTAATGAACGTAAACTCAGAGACGTGCATGTGACAACATACTGTTACAAGAATGCCTGAGGGGCATATTCGAGTTCGTAAGGAATGGAAGTGTTATTAAAAATTAAAGAAATAAATTAAATAATTATGTTTAATCTCAATGCTGCAAGTAGTCTATTATATCATCTCTTATTTACCAGGTTGGGCATCCTATTAACTCTTATTATTATAATTGATTGCAATATTTAATCACTATCTCAATTTCAATTGAAGTCTTTATCACAGTCTTTACTCTTGCTAATGTCCCTCAACTGCTCAAATTATTTCAAAACGTTTAGATAAAACTGTCCATTTCCATCGTCCCGAATGCCTTTTCACTCACGCATCCAGTCCACAATCCGCACATCAGTCTCACTCTTCACTGCTCACAAGATCGCCGGAGCACCCTCGCAGATCGCTGCAGTCGTCCATCGCCGCTCCGGAATCGCCCAAATGTCGCTTAAGTTTGCATGAGACACCAAACTCTCAGCCCTTAATCACTTCCTCCTCAGAGGCCCACATGTGTTATTTATACCTGAGCTAGGTGCCATCTAGAACGTTCTTGGCAATCCAAGCTGTTCCGGGAAAAGTAGAAGTGAAGACGACGCTATTATTGCGTGATAAATGGAGAAATATGAGCTTCTAAGTGTCAGCGAGGCACGTTCTGTGATAGGTTTATAGGTGTGTACGTCACCGTCCTTTATTATAGGCCGCCACAATAATATAACTTTTGCCCTCCACTTCCATTCACTCGTGCTGGATGTAAAGCAGTGAGCGCGTAACACTGCCCCCCCACCCCATAAATTCCGTTTGTCCGGAACAGACACTGCAACATCCGGACCATCGTAGAGCGACAGTCGGTCGATGTGGATACCTTCGTTTTCGCCCGAGAGCCTTGACGACANTCGATGTGGATACCTTCGTTTTCGTCCGAGAGCCTTGACGACAAATCCGAAAGACAACATCATTGATCTAATTCAGAATTCCTTAGAGGCCCTCCCAACATTTCTGTATCTTCGGGCAGTACTCCTCTGTGGGTTGTACAGCTACACTAGCTGTCGTTCTTTAATTCGTCTCCCAACATTCCCTTATCATACCACATGTTCATCCTGTCGCTATGTATTCTGAGTTGCTATCGAGTAAAATTATGAAAGCCAAAAAGTCTGTTACGTAATTCGCTGCCATAACCAGGGGCTGCATCTTCCTGTTCTATCGGTCGGCCAAACAGCAGGTCACTAGAAAGGCGTTGCTCTCATCCAAACAGCATCCTTGATGGTGTTACTCTTGTGGACTTGTGAACTGCTAAGCGGTAAGCAAGAAGAAACAANTTACTCTTGTGGACTTGTGAACTGCTAAGCGGTAAGCAAGAAGAAACAATGGAACCTTTGAATACCAGTCCTTTAGGTTGTCTGCCACAAAAATTGACAGGTACTGCTTAAGAGTCCGGTTAAGCCTCTCGAGCACGGCATCTGATTCAGGGCGTAAGTCTTTGTCATCCTAAGAATTTTTGTCACCTCCTGGAAGACAGCAGCTTCAAAGTTTCTTCCCTGTTGAGAATGGAGTTCTATTGGCACCCCAAACCTCGAGAAGACATGTTATATGAGTGCCTTAGCCACAGTACATGCATCCTGGTTCAGGAAGGCAATGAATGACCTCAGGCCACTTAGCAAAATAATCTTGAGCCACTTGATACTGAATGACTATCTCTGCAAAGAGCAAATTAGCTAAATATCTACTGCCATTCTGTCTTATGGTGCTCCAACATTGTATTTCTGGAGGTGACCTTGTCCCCTGGTACTTTGACCATTTCTCGCCGTGCAGGTGTCGCACAATCGGTACCACATGTCAACAAACTCACGACAATGAAGTCAGTTTGATCTCATTCGAACTCTGTTAAGGGTCTTATTAACATCATACTGCCCACTGGCTGCTGCAGTGCACAGTTCTTTTAAGACTTCTGGAACCCTGCTTTCAGGAATGACCAACTGTAAATGTGTGTGTTTTCCATCATTACTGTTCCAGTATCTGTAGAGTATATTATTATTCAGAATCAAGAAATTCCATTGTGCCCAGTATGCTGTGACTGCTGCGCTCAGGCTATATATATCTTCTTATTTTTGGCCTACATTCGTCTTCTTTAAACATTAATAATGGCTACAAAGTGGGGTCATTCAGCTTATCTTTCCTCATACGCTCATCACTCCAGGTTGTTGATCCATCACAAGATAAAGAACCTTGAAATATTTTCGTCCGTAACTTCGGCGATTCACTACTTTTTTTTTTTTGTTCGCAATGACAACAAAATAGCTTAAATGCCTCCTAGACAGTGCATCTGTGTTGCTGTGATGGCAATCAGATCTGTGTTGTATTTCATAGTCATACTCTTGAAGATGCTGTACCCACCATGCTATTTGACCTTCGCGGTTCTCGAGATTTAGTAGCCAGCATAATGACGCGTGGTCAGGTTTTTAGAATAAAATTTTCTGCCCTAAAGGTAGGGGTGGATTATGATATTGCCTTCACCATGGCCAGAAGATCCCTGCGTGCAACACAGCAATTTTACTCAGGCTTATGCAATAACTTACTGAAATATTCTAGTGTTCTTTCCTTCCAAACTTGAAACGGAGACAACACAGCCCTAATGCCTACATCACTAGCATCTGTGTCTAAAATGAATTTGCATTTACTTATCTGAAAATCCAGGACTGGTGGAGACATCAGAATTTCGTTTAATTTACGAAAATCATTTTCAAACTCAGTGGTCCAATAAAATTATCCTTTTGCCTCAGTCAGTTGATGAAGTGGATTGGCGATCGTGGCGAATCCAGGTACAAATCGATGGTAATATGCACATAATCCCAGAAAACCCCGCACTTCAGTTTTGTTATTTGATGTCGTCCTATTTCGTATTGCATTGGTCTTCTCGTAATCTGTTTAGATTCCATGAGCCGACACTACATATCCAGAGAAATTAATTATATTTAGGAACAGTTGTCACTTCTTAGGAACTCGTTTCAAGTTGGCTGTGGTGACTTTCTGGAATACTGAGTCTAAGCGAGATAGGAGCTCTTCAAATGCCCATCCTGTCACAACACTGTCATCTAAGTAAACCTGACAAATATTGAAAGCTAAAACATTTTCCATAAAGTGTACGAATGTGGCAGGGGCATTACACAGCCCAAAAGACATAACTTTGAACTGCGAGGTTCCTTTGCCTTGGATGCAAAATTCAGTCTTCTCTTGGTCCTCTGGAGCCACCTCGCACTGCCAGACGCCAATCTTCATTTCCAAAGTAAAGAACCATTGTGAACCTGCTAGGCTGTTTAATGTGTCATCTCTCCTTGGAAGTGAATAAGAGTCTTTCTTTGTCACATTTTTAAGCTGGCGATAATCTATGCAAAATGGCAGAGAGCCATCTTTCTTCTTAACAAGAACGATGGGGATGACCATGGACTGACTAACTGATTGTTCTTTCTCATCGGTATCATTCCGAATTTCCTCAACTGCCTCATGCGAAGGTAGTGGCAGTCTTCTTGGTGGCTTTATGGGCCAGGCATCAACTGTATCAATGAGGTTGCAGGTCACATTAGTCCTTCCAAGGTCATTTGGACGAAACGAGAAGGCATCCCTATTTATTTGCAGTAATTCAGAGACAGTCTTCTCCTGATACCAGTTAAGATTTACAATGTTCGTTATAGTAGTTCATTCAGAACTTCTCGTAGAGGACATTATATTTGTTATTCATATTAAATAATTTGTTTGAATACAGAAACTACTTGCCTCTAGCTTACCTTTATTTACAATTAAATGCCTCCATCCCACTTCTGACACCAGTGTTACATAGACGCCTGAAGTGCGAATGTGAGTTCATAAAGAATGGAAGCATTAATAAAAACTAAAGTAAAAAAATTTTATTTCTAATTTATTTACATATATATTATTTACAGCATTAAATTATGTCTTTATTATTACTATTTTACTTAACAGTGAGAGCAATATTTAATGCCTATTTCAAATCTAATTAATGTCCCTAATAGTTTCTGTTTGGTTACAGTTAATTACCTATTACACATCATTAACATGTGTTATGTCTATCTGTTGCCACCATTGAGAATGTCTTTCACTCGCGCATNAATTACCTATTACACATCATTAACATGTGTTATGTCTATCTGTTGCCACCATTGAGAATGTCTTTCACTCGCGCATCTAGTCAAATAGTCCATCCTGCCAGCCGCACCCTTCATTGCTTGATACTAGCATTCCCCGATGCATTTCTGCTAATCACTTCTCTCGCTACTCGTCTTATATAGCTCGAAACTCAACCACTCATTCACTCATCAAACTCGACTCGGAGGCTTGTAACATTTATATAGCGTTCGCCCTGACCATCTGGAAGGTTCATCGCACCCCGAGTCAGGTTGAGAGAACGAGGTCTAATCCAGAGCATTACTTAGATAAACGCAGAAATAACTACAACCAGGGTCAGCAGCGCACGCCACAAAAATGATTATTGTTACGGCTCGCTTTCTTTAACAGATGCGCAGCCACCGGCCTATCGCTCGTCTGTTCATTCAAAACAATCCTTTGACTTGCTGCCGCCCCTATCATATAACTGCTGTTCTTCACTTCGCCTAACTCGTGAGGGATGCGAAGCAGCGAGCGCGTTACAATAATTTTGTTTTTCAGAACATATATCAGAGTGGCTGTTATTTCGGTTTTCAGCCAAGTTCCAACTTGCAGAACTGCTACAACTAACTAAAATTAAAGTTTGTTTCAACATCGATATTTAGATGTCTGTTTTATCCTCTTGGAACGACTAAATACTGGCCGTTTAACAGGGCTGGAAAAAAAACCTTTCTTTGGCAAAAAAAAAATCCGGAGATAATTACAATTTTTTTGTATCAATAGTTAAAGAGGAAAACTTTGGGAACTTTGTACGGACTTAACAATTTGCTCATTTTTTTTCACAGTAAAAATCATTCCATGATATTAGAACAACAACGAAGTTAGTATCCGGTCACTTTCAATCAAGCCGTAGTCAAATCAGCAATAAAATTTTCCGATCACAAATTTTGGTTTGAATTTCATGCTTAATACATTTTATGTGTGAGCTTCGCAGAATATAGAGCTGAGGTCACAAATTCATTACAACTTTACTGATTTATATACAAACAAATTTTTATAATTAAAATTCAAAAGTCGTGATTTGGATACTGCATGTCTTCAGAGAAGTTCAGATTACTTTATATTGTTAACAGTTAATCTACATGTTTTCATCCACTTTGTGAATACTTACATCTGAGTATTTTAATATGTATAGATGAACAAAAACATTTTTTTTAAAGAATTTTCTATTACTTGAAAACGATGTTGTTACGTGGGTTACGAAATCTAAACCAAACTTTCCAAAATACCTTTAAAAAGAAAACAATGCTAAATACTACGAGATATTTTGTAATTATAGTATCCTTTTGTAATTTTCTTCTGGTTGCATTTATACTTTAATATTGTTTGATTTTTATCTCACAAATCATGCGCTACACAGCAATAGCGGTATTTTAAAGTTAAAAGTTCAATATTCTAATTTTCCACAGAATGTAACCAATAGAGAGTGATTAATAAAGATGAAACTTAAAGCCATGCACGGTCTCCTAACATCCCGTCTAAGGCATCCAAAGAATGGCGAACCACTGTTTGAGAAACAAATCATCACAAAAATAACACTTATTTGAATGTAGCAGTTATTTCTTGGTGGGAAAAATTGTAATTCAAATTAGCGTAATTCGTGTGATGTGTTTCACATTCATCGACCGAGTTTTACAATCAGAATTTTCTACTAGCCTGTTTCATTTATCTGTTTCATCAACAAATGTCAGAACAATGAATGGCGCTTAAAAAGAGGGAACGCTCTTCACAGTGTGTGTCTGAATCATATCAAAATGATAGATAACCAGAACTAAGTAATTGGTTTTGCTATAAGGGACGCCAGGAAGGCAAACAGTCTTGCGCATTATGATAGTCCACTCCACGCCGCTGATGGGTGAAGGTGCGTTTTAAGTATTTCCTCACTTTCAACGAAGCAAGCTAAATTAATTGCTAACAAAATTTACGAGACGCATTTCAAAATGTGAAGCTATGGTTAAATTTATTTGCATCGATATTTGCCTTCTTCTAGAAAATTAATTTTCTTTTGCCGAAACGGTTTATTAATATGGGAAACATAATTGTTTGTTTTGAGAGAATAATTTCACGATCCTGCATCAGTCGCTCAATATTCCAGAGTTGTTGCTGTCGCCGCCTTCAGGTTTGAATGAAAGCAATTGGACGAGCTTCAGGTATTTTCCTAAATTATAATTCCCTAGACTGGGAAAGAAGTACTCGAAAATTAGCGGAATTAGTTGTTCAAATAATTCTTGCCGATTCCTGCCTGATTCACTGTAGTTTTTAGGTAAGCGGATGTACTTATTTCTTCGGTATGCTCTGTCTGTTATTGATATATTTTGAATAGTAATTAACATATAAAACTTCAACTGATATTGTTATCACTGATGACGTTTGACTGATTTCATAATTTCAATGGATTCCAGATGATTTTGAACTTGCAGATGTAGCACTGGCGATGTATTTATATTTAGTATATCCATNCAGATATAGCACTGGCGATGTATTTATATTTAGTCTATCCATGTGGTTGTGGTTTCGATAAATTCTGCGAATAATGAGTACCGGTCGTTTATTGAAATAAAGTTGTTAAAAGTCCTCTTTTTTTCTGTTTGTTTTTGCTTTCTTGTTCAACTGAAGTGCACTTCATATGAAAAGACGACAAAGCAAAAATCTACTTTGTTTATGCTTCATTCTTTAATTTCTTAGCAGCGCATGAAAACTCGAATTAACGCTAAATCATAAACCGGAAATCTGCAGGTGTATTTGAAGCCAAATAAAAAATATAAATTGTAACTTCAAATTAATTTTTTCTGCCAAGATTTTGAGCATATATTATGCTGGTGTTTGCGCAATTATGTTGAAATATTTTGAGGCTTTAAATTTGTATTTTTTTTGGCAATGGTAGACATAATGCTAAAGGAATGTATGAGATGAAAGACGTGCACCAGAAGTATGTATTGTTAAATGAGACCTCTGCGGGGCGTATATGAGTTCGTGTTGGTTGGAGGTCTTAGTAAATTAAATAAATAACTGAAATTTATTTCTAATTTATTCACACAGCTATTATGTACAGCATTCGATTATCTATCTGCACTATTGCTATTTTTATTTCTTAGTGATCGCAATATTTAATGTCTATTTCAACTCTAATTTACAACCTATTTTATGTATCTGTTAGGTTTGTATATTGACTCATACTCATCATTAACAAATGCTCAGTCTATCTGTTGCCATAATTTGTAACGTCTTTCACTCACGCATCCAGTCCAATAGTCCAGCCTGCCAGACGCACTCTTCACTGCTTGATACTGGCAGTCGCAGATTTCCCTTATGCTGGTCACTTCTCTCGCCACTCGTCGTCTATCGCTATGAACTCAGACATTCATTCAACAACTACTCCCAGCCCGTAGGCATGTTGCAATATTTATACTCTGCTGGCCTTGACCTGGAAAGTTCGATGCACCCTGAGTAAAGCGGACAGAGTCTCGGGTGGTAAACAACTAGAAAATTCCTTAGATAGACTCAGGAAATCAATACAACCACGGTCAGCAGCGCGTGCCGCAAAAAGGATTCTTGTGTCGGCTCGCTTTCTGTACCAGATACGCGGCCACCGGCATATCGCTCGCCTGGTTATTCAATCCTATGCTTGCTGCCACCGCGATCATATAACTGCTGTCCTTCACTTCAACTCGATCGCACGCGATGCGAAGCAGCGAGCGCGTTACAGTACAATAAATAGTATTCTTCGCCACTTGCCGTTGTTAAAATGTCCTCAAATTCATGCTGTTGGCAACAGTTAACAAGATTAGATAAGAATATATTTCATCCCGAGTTTCAGAGTAATCCCGTGTTATTTGACGAATTATGATTGTTGTAAATATTGCTCCTTATTAGTTGTGAGGAATACACCTTCTTCTTTTTCATGTATGCTAATTTTCTTACCCTAAAATTTCATTCGTTTCAAAAAAGAGTTATAATAGTATATTAATATTCCTCATGTAAACAGCGTATGGAAATAATTTACTCACATTTGCGAGTGGCGCAGTAATTTTTCTTGTATAAATCCATGCGGTGTGAACTAACCTCCTACAGCAATATTAAGTTTTGTGGCAAGCTGTATATTCTTTCTTGAGAAGAATTCGACTAACACTCGAAAAAGTGGTCTTAAGCTATTCACAAAGTGTTGAGCATTCCTTCGGCAGCTACACGAGTTATCCCTCTCGGTGTAACTAAACTGGCAGAGTTAAAAATAAACACTATTCTTCGCAACTTTCACTGGCATTTTACTGCACACCTTCAACACAAATTTTTTAGTAGCTGGATATTTTATTTGTTACTAGAGCATAAGAATTTTATTGCTTTATTTTTACAAAAAACATTTTTGTCAATAGAGATTCATATCAATAGCCTCCAATCTTCGATGAAGTGTCTATGGTTTTCGATGTTTGTAACTAAATTAATGCTACTATTTTATATTTACTACTCAAAAAAAAAAAGACAAAATCTTAGAAGTCTTGAGGTAATATGAGGCTCACGTAACATTAATTTCTAAAAGTATCTTCCGGCAAAACAGAAAACATTTCATTAGATATGGTTGCATTAGATTTATCAAATGTTCTAATACACTTGATTCACTGTTTTCGTAAATGAAAGCCATTAAACTACGGTAAAATAAATTAGAAACCAATACCTGACAGCCTACAAGAATATTTTGAAACTTTATTTCAATTTCATTTGCTGTTATTTCCACTTCTACAGTTACACCGGCTCAAGAGGTGGTAATTTTTGCTACACACATTCCACCAGGTGTACCTACACAGGTTGAAATAAAATACCTAATTCAGTTCCTCTGATTTAATAACCAGTTAAATATAAAATATTTTTGTACATATTTGTTAACCAGTTTAGCACGTGTTGTTAAAGAAATGAGCCCATAAAATAATTTATTTGATATAATATTAATGTATAAATCGCTGATCCGTTTCTCATTCCTCACAGACAGGGGTTAAGAGTACAGAATTGAAAAGTGAGTGAAGAAATTTGGGCAACTCTTAACATCAAAGTCTCGAGATCCGATGAGGGTGAAGAAAGATGAGTATGGAGCAGCGCCAGAATGCAAGGGCGGGGAAACGGGAGATCCCCGAGAAATCCCGACAACCTGCGGCATCGCCCGGCAAAATTATTATATGCTAGGATCCGGGAGTAACCCACCGGAAAGCGAACTCGGTTCACCTAGGTGGTTGGCAAGTTGCCTGGCCATTATGCTACCGCGGATCCATGTTAAGAATACACGTAATACAGAATAAAAAAGGCAAGATGAAGTACAACACAAATATAAAAATATTTTTTAAACAAACCGTTAATAAAACATATAATAAATGATTTTTTTTTTCTGGTTTTTCAGCTTTCGACTAAAAAGTGATGGCATCCACTAAAGTGCAAGAACTTCGAGAGCAGGGAAGTGTCCACAAAGTATTGCGACATGTAATTTATCTATCTAAGTTTACTGGCCTTGCTCCTTACAGCTTGATCTCCGACAACGGAATAGATACAAGCGATATTAAGTTATCTATTCCTGCAGTAATATATAGTGGTCTGCTAGCAGCCTTTACTGTGTATGGGTGCGCAGATTACACAATAGATAAATTAAAATATTTATCTAAAATGAAAATTTTGAGGGTATTGGCTTTTGCAGTATTAGACAACTTGTTGAGTTCTATAGCTACACTTGCCATTATAATTAACATGATATTGAAATACAAGTACATCAAAGAAGTGTTGACAACTATTGAAGCTGTGGATAACATTCTTCTTAAAATGGTTGTTACCTATAGCAAGAAAATGTTTAATTTATCTTATGTCAAAACGTTTATTCTGATTTTGGGATTCGTAGCTTTTGCACTCACCAAATGTTATATCTACATACATCGCGATGTAAGCTATGCATTATTTTTTGCAAACTTGATAAACTTAGTAATTAAGATTACATTCATTTCCCAGCGATCCATCATCATCAAAATAATTGAGTCAAAGTTTAAAATTCTCAACGATGTACTTGAAAAGGTGTTTGATAATTTGGTCATAACAAGAGTAATAAGCAATGAAGTGAAATACATTAACACAGAAGGGAATAGCAACATGTGCATCAGACAAGAACTGAACAATGTGAACCAAGAGAGTTCAGGAGGATCAAAATCTTCAATGTGTGGGTCTGACATTCAAATACGCGCGCTGGCATTATGTCACCACAGACTCACAGATGTAACATTAGCAATTAATGTCATGTATGGATTTGCAAATGTCATAGATGTTTTCAGTACATTTGTCCATATAACATCCTGTGTGTGTTATGGAATTTATCTAGCGTATGAAGTACGCGGGGAAAACTTTTACGATCTTATGTTCTATGGAACTCATGTATTGACAGTTTGGTGGGCAACGTTAAACATTGCTAAAGCATTGCTAACTATCCAGATTTGTAGCGATGCAAGGGCCGAATCTCTAGACACCGTGCGTATTGCCAACAAGTTGCTTCTGACCAAAGACCTGACTGAGGATGACAAGGATCAGCTGAGGATGTTGGTGAGCCAAGTACGTAGCAGGGATGTGACCTTCACCGCTACTGGCTTTATAACACTCGACTACTCCTTCTTATCCTCCATGCTGGGAGTAATAGCGACCTACATACTTGTTATTTTACAGCTCGATCCTGTATAATGAACTTACCACCGCTGTTGAAACCCTTATTGCATTTAGTGAGTGTTTTTTACATTTCACTTACACCACTTCTATGGTGATCCAGGTGTGAAATCTTTAATTTGTAATACACGACCATTTTCCTGTGTGTTTACAGACATACATTTTCCCACGCTAGATTAACCCGGTTTGACACAGGAGTGTAAATGGTTAATAAAATACAACATTGACTGTCATACCCAATAAATTCAAGGAACGATATTTAGTTTACCATTGTGAAAAAAAAATGAAAAAAAAAAATTAATTCTATTTTTGAAAAAATTATTACCAAGGCCAGAGAAATTGTTTTACCAGGCTCAGCCAACAGATACTATTTAACTATTGAACATATTTCACGCAACATATTCCTACGTAGAGAAAACATATTTTCCAGCAGCGGGAAATTTTTTAACTTGATACCTGCAGACATGCGGCTTCCATACCCTGGTACTTGACGATCACCTCGGCCTTACATTGGAAACAGCATACCTGTGACGTCAAGGACTACTGTTGTGTTGGAAACCAAAGTCTCTTTCAACTGATGAGTAGTTAGGCAGAAGTCATGTTGTCTTGAACAACGAAATGCAATATACATTCATTGTCTAAATATGTTCAATATTTCGACATGTCGATAATGTTTTGTACAAAAAACTATTACCTGCCGATTATTGCAAATTTTGGAAAACATTGATATATTTCTGCCGTGGTAGTGACTTCCATGGCATGATCGATGAACTGGAGAATTATTGCTGTCGACATTTATTCTCTTATACTGATAATCTTTATAATATCATTATTACGTACAAAATATATCTTTTCGCCAGTTTAAACCTTTTGTGTTCACTAATATGCGATACCATTACCACTTATATTTTAAATATTATTACAACTCTGGGGCCATTACTATCATGACATAATTATTTTCAAATACCCCACATTTGGACAATATTTACATTATTGGTACCTCTACAATATCAAGCCTTCACTATGTTTTGAGAAAATTTCGTTATAGAATCTTTACAATCGACCTTATTCAGCATGTGAGTGAGAAAATTCAGTCCTGTTTGCAGGGTTAATTGTAATGTTGATTCCGAACTGAAATTTTACTCTAAACGACCGATTTGACTGAACAGAAAAGGATACAAGCCGAAAAGGTTGCGTTAAATAGTTATTAAAGAGTGTTTTTAAAATTTTCAAAATTATTTTTAATATTTGATAAACAAAACGTTAAATATAGCAGTTGTAGTTTTCTCAAAGAAACAAATTAATAGTTGAATCAAAAATATGATTCATGGGTGTCAATAAAATATGAGATGGCAGTCGGCCAACTGGAAGGTTCGTACACTCACCAATATACAACATCTTGACCAGCCAAGTAAGCTGTCGTGGAAAGAGTAAAAATGTAATGCAACTTAACAGGAGTTCTGCTGAAATGACAGAGCATGAGCCACTGGCCAACGCTACTCATCACGTCTATCTGGGATGCTGTTGGCACAGAAATAGATTTTTGTACTACTCGTAGTCTAGTAATTCGTATTGAAAAAGCCTCATATTTGGAATCAAAATAATTCTGACCATGGAATTTATTTTAATCCTATAAGTGGAAGCTTTTCTTCATTATATAACGTATTTTATGGGGAATTTCGGTACATTCTTTTGTTTAAACGTTATCTGTATTTATTTTTTATCAAAAAGGGTTAAATTATTTTCTTTCATATGACATAAAATAGACGCGAAAAAGAACATTCCTATTATTACAATTTCGAATTTGTGACAAATTTTGCTTACTTCAAACGACGTTTTGTGTATTAAAAATACATGCACTGCATTAGGACAGTCAACTAAATACTACATTACTTCGTATGCATATTACAAGTAATTTTTTTTTTTAGAAGCAAGGAGTTGCTAAAGTTTTCTTATGCATACAAATATAACGTAGTTTATTTCAGACTAAATCCGTTCCAAATCATATATTTATAGCAGTGAAGAGGGTAAGTAAGTAAAGAGATTTGGGCCACTCTTAACATCGAGGTCTTGAGTGAGCTGAGTATGGAGCAGCACCGGAATGAAAAGACGGGCAAACGGGAAATCCCCGAGAAAACAGCCGACCAGCGGCATCGTCTGGCACGACTGCCATACGCGAAAATTAGGGACTGGCCCCGCCGGGAATCGAATCCAGTTCACCTATGTGGGAGGGGATTAGTGTAATCACTGCACCACCGCTGCCCCATTTACAGATGTAGATAGGCTTATTATTTATGTTGGGTTTCCGGCTCCTCTGTAGACTTGGCGATCTTTAAAGGCTGTTCACGGTAATGTCAGCAGTTTAGAGGCCCTACTTATGTTTTTCTTTCAGCCCTTTCTTATTCTTTTTACAACCTTTCTAAATAAATATTATTAATGTGAGCAATAAACAGAGCATGTATATTCCACCGCACTCGGAAGTGAGCGTCTAAGACTAAAATAAAACATATTTATTGACTGTTATTCCAAATGAGAAGTCTTTCAAAAGTGCTCACTTTACCGTAAACAGCCTATTTGATATTTTATGGGTGCATTGTTATATTTTTTCCCAATTTTAATTTTCAATTTAGGGGCTACATAGTCTCTGGTTACTTTATTTATCGATATTGTCGATACCATTGCATTTTAAGATCTACTTGTACACAGGTTGTTTATTCTTTCACTATATGTACAATTAACGTTACCATGGGCCTCATCATTTCATTCGCGCACCAGTCAAGGACAAATGTAACATTTTTAGAAAAATCAATATTTTATTAATGTTTTTATTATCACACTTTTATGCACTAAAAAAATTAAACAAAAATATTTTAGTATTGTCAAATATTTGTTTAACGTCTGTAATTTAATGTTAACAAATGGAAATACTTCCTCTCCGTCGGTGTCATCTTTACTGAGCTTGTGACAGCCAGTGTGCCCGTTAAATTAAACGCAGGTTGGGGCAGTTGTATTTTTATAGGTTGATATCAAAAGTGCTCATTTTACTTTGAACAAACGTTAATAATATTTAATCCTTGTTTTTAATTCCAGCAAGAATGAACTAAAGTTTTGAAAAATTTATATCAGAAACCTTGTGCTCAATTGTATAAAAAATTAAACTTGTTTTCTCTATGTTACTTATTACTACCAAAAATCTTATTTTTGGTGAAGGTTAGTTCTAAAAAATTAATTAAAATGTTTCTTAGACTGTTGAGTTATGAGAAATTATGTATAACACGAATACAATTGTAGAATTATTCGTTGTTTATTAGTGTAATTTGCAGTATTTTTGTCAATTTGTATTACGTAACATAATAGAAAAATAAAAAAATTGAATGTGTTTCTGTAATTTATGTGCATACAAATAATATCAAATATTGTCTTTTGTGAAATATGAAACCCAGATTGCATTAACGTGCTAGTAAGGTTTAAGACACATATTCATTATCACATTCTTGCAATGTCACTTACACTATTTTTTTATTTTATTGAATTTTTATGTTTGTATATTGTAATTAAATTTTATTTTCTACAGACCGAGCTGATGTTAATTTAATCTGTAATGCTGTATTTTTTTCTGTACTTTGCTATTCTGTATTTAGGATTGCAATAAATATTGGTTTTGCAAATGGTTAAATAATTTATTAATTATGAATATCAACAAGGTATATTTGCACATTCTAAATCAGAATCAGGTATTTGACGTGGAACACTCCTGCGTGGTCTGGCACGGCCATTGTCATCACATCATCGGCCCACAGTCGTTGTACCACTGTGGCCCGCGGAACACGCACGTCGTGCGTCACGAGGCGTGTCCGCATCGTTCACTTGGGAACGGGTTATGATCCGATACCGAGTGATCCAACCTAGTTCCTGTGGTATCTCTAGAGAGATCTATGTAATTAGTACAGGAATCAAATGTCATAATGTGTATGAAATAGCAATAGAATTTATCGCCCAACGACAAATGTTCATGAAATTCGCCCTTAGGGGATTGCGAAGTAATTGCAGAATAAATGCAGGCCGCGTGCGTATTTAATGAGGTGTAGAGTAACAAGGCGAAGGTATTTGAAGTGTTCTATTTAATATTTCGAGAGCAATTGTGTGTCTAATCAAGAAAATTAGTCTTTCTTTCAACCTGACCGTTCCGCTCATAGAGTGCCCCAAAACTTAAGAGACCTACATTTTCCACGTGCTCTAAAAGGCATTACATAGTAATGTTTTTTATTTCAATTAGTGTCTAAGAAAAAACTCTGAATTCTCTTCAATCTAACGGATGTACATCCCGAACATCCAACGTTTATTCTCGAATAATTATTCGAAATTTTTCGCGGAGACAATGTAAGACAAAGTGGCAAAGTTTTTTTTTTTGTTAATAACGGAAGGTTGGTCCTATTAGGACGGAATGGAGATATGTGCACAATACTTATATTTAAATCTATTTAAAAGTGGTCGGAAAGCGGCATTTTTAATGCAATTTTTTTTTATAAAATTATCAATTAATTTTCCAACAGTGTTGAACAAAAGGACCCTACATTAACACTTTTCCTCCTTTACTGCTCGATAAGAAATTATCCTATGCGCAATAACCCTCAGAGTCCTGACAGACTGTAAGCTATTAATAGTCACTTAAAGGGGAAGTAATACATGTATTTTCGTCTTGCTTTTTTTTAAAAGAATGAAATCATCCGGAGTTTGTCTGTGTTGTTTAATAACACGGTACACAGTTTGATGCATACGTTATGACAAAACTAGTATTTAAAATGCAGGTAAGTTTGACTAGTTACATTTCGTTCTAAGGTAGAGCTAATTTATGTATAGCGTACATTTACTTCTCTGCAAACAAAATCCCACCACAAACTATTTTCTGACCCGTGAACATATAGACTTCTGATAATTAAAACTATTGTCAGAAGTGGGATTCGAACCCACGCCCACATAGTGGACCAGAACGCCCATGTGCCTTCTTTTCGAAGTAAGGTTTCCCTTGAGTCTGGCGCCTTAGACCGCTCGGCCATCCTGACAACTATACTGGATATGAATTAAAGTGTTTAGTTACGATAAACATATCAACAATTGATACCAGTGCGATTATACCTTCTCTTTCCTAATGGCGCCTACACAAAATTTTAAACCAAAGTTACTGCAAAGGGTCCTACTTATTACATTACGGTTTGTTTAATTAGTTGAGGCCCATATACAGGAAAACGATAAGAGCGACAATTACCTGCATTTCTTCTGTGGTATCGCCCTACGCAAAAACACAGAAGTGCATTACCGTCAGGCAGCTGCAAACAGTGTGGTTTAGAAAGATCGTCCTTATAATGTTTCAGTGAGATGTGTACAGCATATTTGAATGCAGTCGTCTCTCTATATTCACGTGCAATCAGTGTGTTTGCATGCGTAACCACTAGGAAGTGTTTGTTTATCCACGTATGTTGTATGGCTCCGAACAAGGTTCTTTAATGCACCTGACGTCTTCAAAAATACATTTCCAGGTTCTTTTGAGGCAAGTGTTCCCTCCATAATCATTCTGGGAACACCTTGCGTACATTTATTTAAAACGTGTACGTAATACAGGATGTAGCGCAGTAAGGCTTCTGGTAGAGGCCTCCCGCTTTACCGTTACTGATACACACGTGGTTTGATTTATCACAGTTTGTTGCATATACTTGA
The DNA here is from genome assembly GCA_002778355.1 of Clitarchus hookeri. Classification (NCBI taxonomy): domain Eukaryota; kingdom Metazoa; phylum Arthropoda; class Insecta; order Phasmatodea; family Phasmatidae; genus Clitarchus; species Clitarchus hookeri. The sequence continues at coordinate 64,505 of NQII01008245.1, forward strand.
TTTGTGACTGTCCCTAAATTAAAAAAAATTAACTTAATAGTCATGTTTTTAAATATTTATATTTTGTGTTTAGTTTAATTTTATCTTATTTTTAAGGCAATATTTCAATGAATTTGTGTTCCATCTGTTAAAAAAAAAAAAAAAATGGGTGCGTGACTAAAATACAATTTTATTACGTATGTTACCATTTCACGCTTATATTCATTCTGACATTGTCCCATATCATAAAATAATTAAAACTATATAAATGAAATGTTTTTCAATTTGCTTATTACATGAACTGATTTTCTGTCAGTTTTAAGTATAACCACGCGATATGTTGTGAATCTTGCGTTTGTATAAACCTAGACGATACGCGCATGCGCGTTGAGTCATCCCCCTACCACGTTCACTGTCTAACTTCGTTACACTGTGCGCTCGCAACTTCCGTTGAACACTAAACTTTTACCCTCAACGTGCCAAAATAAGTATAACTTAAAAAAAATTTGTAATTGCGTCACTTATGTAATTTTTTATAAACGAACAGTATTTACCTTAAAAACGAAGTTTAAAAAAATTCATTTTGGTACTCAATGCATTAAGTCCGAAATACTGGCAGGGGATTGTGTTAACGGTATAGCTATACGTGATGTACTATATGCGGTTTCCTCTTGTGCATTTGGGAGCTAAGACATTTCTCTAGATGAGATAAAGCGAAAATATTATTGTTCAGACGAATATACAATTAAGTGTTTCTCTAATTGGTACTCTATCGCGATTCTGAAGCCAGTTAGCTTTCTTATTAATTCAGTGGGCAGAATGCTGATAACGGAGTTCAGAGGTTGTATCTTCTACCGTTCATCGAATTACGGATTGTACAACTTGTTAAGTTTATATTCAAGTGTTTTCAAGGGTGTCTATGCCTCAAAGAACACCGAAAAGTCGTTACATCGCGAGAAGGTAGATACACCTTGGTGTCTCGTAAAGAAAACTAACACCGAGACTTTCAAAACGAGTTGCAGATGGTAAGTTTCCACAATTCTGTGTTTTGACAAATCTGAATGGCTTCAAAGTTTTCAGCTAATTGGGGTTGAGTTTTATTGTTTTAAACTAAACTTAAATGGTAGCCGACTCATACACATCTTAGAGTTCGATATGGAATCAGAATTCGATGTGGGACAAGAAAAGGCATGATTTTAAAACCAATTCTCGTTCAATTTTGATTTACACAGATACATGTATAAACAGGTAAATAAGTATATACTTATAAGTATTAGTTTTTGCAAGAAACTATTATTTTTTTTCGTAATTGTATTAATATCAGCATAATGCTCCGGCATATATCGGGACACAAAAATAGAATTTTACTTGATGTAATTTCCAATAGCGATTGTGAGATTATGGAAGATAGTATCACCAATGAATGATACCTCCCACATGTAAGCGATCTCCGTCATTGCACTTCTCTTGTTCTGTAAGCAGTATAGTTGATTACAGACTGTTCACGGTAAAATTAACACTTTCGAAAGTTTTGCTTTAAGATATACTTGTATGCATATTGTGCATTCTTCCACCACATTTACAATTAACGTTACCATGAGCTTGCTCACTTTATAAATGCGTCGGTCAAGGGCAACTAAATTTTTTTTAGAAAAGTGAATATGTATTTTACAAATGTTTTTATTCTTGCTCTTAAATGCAAGAAAAAAAAAAACAAAAAGTAAAATAAAATATTTTAGTATTTACGAATGTTTACTTAATAATAGTTATTTAATGTTAACACATGGAACTACTTTTTCTCCAACGTTGCTATCTTTACTGGTCGCGTAGCAATTAGTGTGCAAGTTAAAAAACACGCAGGTGACATTTCTCAATGGTTTATTTCAAAAGCGCTCACTTTACCGCTAACAATCTGTAAAGTCGCTAACTGATCAACATTCCTCATATGTGACACGAGGAATAATAGCGTTGGAATATCATCAATAAATTTCCGTCAAATAAAAATGTAATTCTATAATTATTTTTTAAGTGTAAAATAAATAATTTATTTCCAATAACAGCCCAGACATTTTAAGTCACCGGAGTGTGTTTGAAAGAAAGAAAGGATACAATTATTCAATTGTCAGATTACAGTCTTGGGCGTTCCCTAAATATTGCGCCTCAGTCGCAATAATAGAAAATATCATTTGAAAACTTTCGTAAACATTAACTTTCAAATACATTTTTTAATTGGAAAGCATGCATTTACTTATATTATCCAACGTTAATGTTGTTCATTTATTTTATGCGTGGGCCAAATAAATAAGACATATGCAAAAACGAGCTACAGTGAGGAATTTAAAAGAAAGTATATAGAGTACGAGAAAAAAAAAGGGATAAAATACTACTTGTTAACAATTTCGCAATTTTGCGATACGGCATTTGAAGGTTATTAATGAGTCGTACTTTAGACAAATACGTAATACCGGTATATTTATTTGGGTTCAGACTCTTGAAATTTTAACAAGCATTGCCAGTACTATCACAAACGTGTCACATTGATTTCAGCGTTTCAAGGTTGAAATCAATCTACTGTTTGAGAAATAATGCCTATATAAATTTGACGGGAATTTTTAATTATTAATTAAACATTTTGTAAAAGTTAAAGATGAACAGAGGGTCCCATAATTGTATTTCCAGGATTCGATATCATAATATAACTCTATAAGAAAAGTAGCATCTTAAAAGCAAATACCACTGATATTTAGCTTATTTGTACTGAACCGGTGGCAGCCAAAGGGGTTGGGGAGGAAAACTAGAGGGTCATTACCCCTCCCCACCCGCTTCCCGGGTTGGGTTTTGGTATTCATACGGTCAGTGTATAAGTGTTTAAAATATAAAAATAATATTATATGTAAATTTATAAAAAATTAAAATTTTATTTTGGTATCCTGACTTTGGAAATGTGAACCATCAAAAAGTGATAAAAAGGGAGGATTCTTCTCAACTGTTTTAATTTACTCTGGTTATTTTTTTCCAAACATAAATAAGAGCTCGGTAATAAGCAGTGCCCTGCAGCCACCCAAGTTACGCTCAGTTATACAGTGTTGCCACATCACACGGCTGCACTTGCCAGAATAAATGTCCAATAATGGAATGCGTAGTTTGGGAAGGCCAACAACTGGAACTGAAGCACCTGTGCGAATTTCCTGAATAATTGTATACATATTGACATAAGGCCCGTTTATTTAAATCTTACATTGCTTGCTGATTATTCTCATCTGCTTCTCTTTAAACAGGCTTTGGTTGCGAATAATCGTAACGTGACAATGTCTGGGGAGTTTGTCGCCATCCTTTAGAGAAAAGACTGTGTACAGTAGCGTTATTGATCGAGCAGTGGAATCTAGCTATGTATTGATGATAAACAATGTTATATATGCCACGAATGCAGCCAATTGTCTACAACTCTGCCAAAAAATACTATGACCCACGTCCACTTTAATGGTTCCACGAATGAATAATTGGCTCCAGTTCTGTAGGCAGCATAAAACCTTAATTTAATTTGTTTGAGTACGTGAAACTCCCCAAACGGACGTGGATCTTTTATAGATCACAGTAGTATATATATATATTCCTTCTGGGACACCTCCCAATAAGGTTCAAGTCAACCATAACTTTTAGATGTATTTTATGGTTAAAATGAACCATAAAGTAAAATCAACTAAACTTTTCTTCTAATGGTCAAACCTATCCATAACTCTCAGTTGTATTTTATGGTCAAAACTAACCATAACGAAAAATCAAAGTGTCACTTAATCTAATTTATTTCTTTGTGGCTCAAGCCCAACCTGGGTTTCACCGCGTCGACTTGCCAGATTTTAATATGTAAACATATTTTCTAATACATTTGAATTTAAAATTTTGTATTGTGGTCCAAACTATTCATAATATTATACCTCACTCTAAGGTCTTAAATCAACCTTTAAATGTAAACTCTCCCTAACCTATTATCTAATACTACGAATAAACTTATCCTTGGATATATTATATCTATGCTTAGTGCCAACTATTATTTTACAATTAAAGAAAAATTATTTAATATATGTAACTTATAACTATGAAATATATAGGTTCCGTTTTTTTTCTTAATTTTTATGCTTACACTCTATCCTTCTGGCTTTCAAGATCGTTAAGTCCCTTCAGATGCTTGACAAACTCCAGTCTCTCCAAACCTATCTCATGGTGCCCCCAAGCCAGGGTGTGAACCCCGTCCTCTAGAATGAACCTTTTATCATCAAAACTACTCAGAGCCTTCTTATTCATTTCTATGGTGGAGATGTTATGAAGCTTGCTTCTGAAAAGGTTCTGCTTCCGGTATATGCTTTCCTTTGTCAATAAACATGTCTTGTAGTCTTCAAAGGTTATCTCGTTCTTTACTATAACCTTCTTAATACCTTTGGCTTTCTTGAATTTGCAGCTTAACTTATCGTCATTGAATATTTTGAGGGCATAACATTTAGACCTAAGGCCGACAACTTCTTCTAATATTTGACCGTTTAGTTCGTCCTTAAATTTGCCAAGCACCTTCTTGTTAACTTGTCGTAGGCCGTAAACATTATCTACCGGGTAATCCGATGTATCCAATTCATCGATAATATCTTTCAATTCACAGTAAAAGTCCTCAGTACTCACAGCAAATATGAGTGAGTCGGTGTCCTCGTACAGAAGCATAATGTTACGTTCATATTTCTGTTTTAGAACGTCGTACCAGAACCTGTACAGACACAACTTAGATGTCTCCAATATCGCCATTCCAACATAGATGGGTTTATTCAAAGTTATACTTGTTTTCTCCATGTGAATCGCTGCCAGATTCTCAGTAAATATGGTTCTAGCTTTAAAATTTGGTTTGGCTACAAGCTTGTCTACCTTTTTATCGTCACTGCAAAGCCTGATGTCTACCCTGTTCCTTATGTTTTCCATAGTCTTACCATACACAGCATTGTTCATCAACTTGAAAAAATCCTTTTCGAAATCATTTTTAGCTAGAGTTCTTAGTTTTGTGTTAAATTCTATGTATGATTTTAGCCATGGTGACTGCTTGAACTCGAGAACGCGATGGATCTTCTTAAGTACTAGACCATGTTGTAGGTAATACTTCAAAGCGGAGTAATGACATATGTAGTTTCTTTTGTCGTAGAGTGTTGTCATGAGTTTGGGTAGTTTTTCTCCGTTAATGATGCTCTCCGGTGCCATAGGGAAGTCTGAATGCTCCTGGTGCAGCTCTTTGGGATAGTCTAAATCAACTTCAAGAAAGTATCCTTTGGAGGACTCATCGCTTATTTTCGTCACGTCGATGTCAGAATTTATCCATCTAAAGCCTCCGTAAGGCAAATATTTTTCCATAGAATACCCGTATTCATTGTTGGCATCAAAATAACCAAGAAACACAGACGGTTTCTTAGGGTTATACCTATCCTTCATGTACTTATTATTAGCTTTGGCGTATCTATTGCAGCATTGTGTAATTCCTCCACGGATACCATTCTCAATAAACAAATACATGTCAACGTCTGTTAGAAGCTCCAATTTAACGCTAGTCTTTTTTAACATCGCATCCCAAGCAAACCCGGGCAATGTGAAATACCATGCTGGGTCAAGTTTGTAATTTGTCAATGATACTTCTCTGAAATTTTCCATTATGTCAGCCAAAAGTAGTACATCTATCTTATTGTAGAGTTCTGTAAACTCCCTAAGGTTCTTAATATTGAATCTTTTCCATATTTCCAAAGCATTGCTATACTCATCGTCAGTCACTCCTTCTTGATTAAGACGGCTGTAGAACTTCTCTTTTGGTGGTAAGGTTATTTCTTCGTACTTGTTTTCATTATCCATGTATTCATAGGGGTAAGCTAATTTTCTTGTGACTAGACCAAGCGTGTCTTTTGGAAAAAACTTTGCAAGTTCACTAAAATTCTCCTTCCTTAGATTTCCGGCAAGCTTCTCCAAGCTGCTCTGCAGAAATTTGAATGAATCCACAAAACGCAGCTTTATGCTCTTCTCTTCGGCATCTTCAGTCTTATACTTTACGTATTTGGTGAACGAAATGTACTTCTCTTCAGTATTAGGAATAAGATCGATTCTACCATTATCATTCCCAAACTCTTTAATAAATAGATGTGCGTCATACCCTGCCAAATTGTGGAAGAAGACTGGAATAAAGTTAGGGTTTTGAAAGTTAAGATTGCAGATGGAATGGGCAGGCCCTCTGAATTCCCCAGTAAGGTGATCATGATCCATAACTTTCTTCATATTGCAAGCCAAATCATCTTCAAACTTTCTCAAGTCCTTCATATATTTTGAAGCTTTTTCAGTGTCACCAACTTTATGGAAAAAATTAATGGTATTGTTTAGAACATGCTGCCTCTTTTCTAGTACAGGGGGAAGCACATCAAATCGTCTCTCGCAAATGTGGCATTCTTGTGGGATCGTGTACTTGTACATCTCGTTTCGTTTTAGAGGAGTCATTGGTAAAGGAGAGTCGTATATTTTTGCAATGTTAATGACCTCTTCTTTTAAGCTTTCGTAAAAGGCCTTGCCGCAGTTATCTCCCCTAAACGTCACAGGAGGCTTGTAAACATCCTTATTCTGGTATTTAATATAGTAAACGTTGCTTTGTGCTTCGTGAGATTGGAGTTTCACTGTATATGCTTCAGTTGGATCGGGCTGGTTACCTTCTACAGGTCGCAATAACGCTTCAAAATCTGCATACATTGTAAATGGAACTTTTAGTGCATTGTTGTATTTTTGAAAATTAATCATATTATCGTAGGGCTTTGGTAAATGTGCTCTACCTTCTTTGTGCATGCCGCAGTATTTTTTGTGTTCATTTAGAACTTCTTCTGAACGGAAATGGTTCAAGCACCTTTTGCAGAGATGTCTTCTTTTGTGGTCCTTTGTTATCTGAGCTCTACCTACAAGTTTCCATAAATCTTTGATCCAGCAGTAATGGTCGGTAGTGGTGCTTTTCATGTATAATAAATCTATATGCCTCTCTTTTTCATCATTTGTTATCCTTAATGGTAGGATGAAATTTGTGTTGTTGTAATGGTATACGTTGATCGATATTCCTGTTCTTCTTTCAAATTTCTCAACATCGGCTACTTTTACGGGAAATTCAATGTCTTTTAGTTCATGGTCAAATTCATGGTCAAATTGTTTATATTTTGCTACTCTTTCAGCGTGAGATTCTACGGGATGCAATGCGGCTAGGACTGACCATAGAAAGCATTTATCATCATTATTTTTTATGTTCACTATGGCTTTTTTGGCGGCAATGCTTTTTGGGAGTTTAATGTAAGATGATCCTTTCCAGGGAGTGTACTTGTTTGTTCTCAATTCCAACCTTAGAATTTTGTTTAATGCCCATTGGGAACCTTTCAATTGAAATTCACTCCTTTCATTATTTATTGTTTGTTTGGCGTTATCGTAAAACTCGTTAAGATTTGTGGATTGAAGTACTACCTCGTTTTCGGTCTTGAAGTTAACCTCTTTGTATTCCATATTTTCATTATTAGTTCCTTTCTTATATTCCGCGTACAAGACCATATTGACCTTTAAATTCATCCGCTTCCTTGTGTGCTTTATTCTTCCAATGACACCATTCTTTACATCATCAAGAAAAATGTCAATATCTTTTATGTTCTTTGTATTTTCAATTTCATACGTTTCCAGTCGGGACTTAAATGCTGTTTCTTTCTTCATAAAACGGGTTCGCTCTTTTGGTTCGACAAAAAGTTTATTTGCAAAGTTGAAGACACGGTGAAGTTTCCTATGTTTGGTTTCTCTAATGGTTTGATTCTTAATTTTCTTTTTGGGGCTATCCTTCTTTTCGGTGAACAGACTTTTCTTGAAATTGAAGACGTTACCAAGCTTAATGTTCTTAGTCCCCATATGCTTCTTAGACTTGGTATGCCGTGACCAGTTAGCTCTAGTTACCCTCGTATCACATTTTTCGCACCTAACAAACTTATCTTTTTGACCTTCCACCCTCTCCGTCAAATGTCTGTTAGACTTGAGATGTCTTGCCCAGTTGGGCTTTATAATATTAATGTTGCATTTTTCGCAACGTATAGTTTCGTATCGAATCGCTGTGCTATTCATTTATTTACTTATTTATTTATAAAAAAAATTATTTTTTTAAATGAGAAAAATAACAGAAGAAGTTTACACAATGATATCACGGTATAGGAATATTTAAATGATTTTTTTAAGTAATAAATATGGGATCAGAGAATGTGAGTCTAGAAGAACCTATACACTGCCACAGATGTAAAAAGAAGACTATGAATACAATTGCAGAAGTAGTTCAGACAAGTAATGGTCGCTGGAGGATATCCGCCAAGTGCAAGCGATGTAACACAAATAAAAGTAAATTCACCAAAGCGCCAGAAAAGAAAGAGATGAGAGAAGTGCCTGCATTAACAGAGGATCAAAGAAGAGTTGAAAGTATGGAGTTGCATAAGCCGGTCAGAAAGAAGTTCGAAAAGAGACGTATCGTTTCTTTGGGTATTGATGACTTATGGGCTGCTGATTTGGTTGTGATGAGTAATTATGAAAAGGATAATGATGGCTTTAAGTATATTTTAAATGTTGTAGACACCTTTTCAAAGTATGCATGGGCCGAACCTTTAAAAAAGAAAGACGGAAAGGCTGCCTCCGCTGGGTTTGAAAAAATTATTAAGGCTGCAGTAGCAGTAAACCATAAACCCCCTAAATTGTTACACACAGACAAGGGCTTGGAATTTAAGAACAAAGAATTTAAAGCTATTTTAGACAAGCATAACATCAAGCTCTACCACACTGAAAATACAGAAAAGTCAGCCATTGTGGAACGTTTCAACCGTACGTTAAATAATAAAATGAGAGTAGAATTTGAATTTCGTCAAAGCTTCAGGTGGATAGACACGCTACAAAGGCTTATCAAAGAGTATAACCAGTCAGACACGCATAGAACCATAGATATGACTCCCGCTGCAGTCGTTGAAGAAAATGAGAAAGAATTATTAGAAAAGTTTAGCAGACTAAACCCCAATGTCGGTGGCATTAAGCCTTCCTTTAGTGTTGGTGATAGGGTGAGAATCAGCAGTGCCAAAAAACAGTTTTCAAATAAATATAAAAACAATTGGAGCAGAGAAATATTTGTTGTTACTTTAGTTGTGCCCTCTAAACCTATCACTTATAAAATTAAGGATCTGGAAGGAGAGGAAATTATAGGCTCATTTTACAAACAAGAGCTCCTCAAAACAAAATTGTGAATTAAAATTTTTTAATGGATACAATAATCCATTAAAAAATCATTGAGGTGTTTCGAAAAAAAAAAGGGATTTTTGCGCACTAGTTAGCTTCAGTGATTCTTTCACTTTTAACATCATAAATTAGGTTTCTTTGGCTTATTAGCACCACATTGCATATAGTTGTATCTTCGATTGGCTTATTAAAATCAACTGTAAGTTTCAGATTAGTTCGATCCTTTACAATAGAGGTTTTTCTGTAAGAACAATCAATAATATACAATGGTCTCCTAGAAACAAATGCATCGGGGTTATAATATAGTTCATTGTTACGGTAAGGAGTATCTAGCTTGGTCTTTGAATTTCTAAAATCATTGTAGGCAATGTACATCTTATCGAAAATTTTATCCTCGATATCCAGGTTCCAATTCTCTTTAGGGAACACTTCATTCCTTCCATTCTTAATAGAAATATTTTTAACATGACTATGGTCAAAAATTGAACCATGTTTGTCTTGATCAGCATTTTCTTTTCTGTTTAGCTGAAAGCCAACAATGACAAAGTCAGGCATATCGAATTGGATTGAGTTGAACTGATCCTTTATATCAAACTGGAATGAGTTTGCACCAGTAGGTACAGGTTTTTCAAGACATTGCCAATAATTGAAACCGATGGGAATTTTGTGTTGTTTGTATAGTTTTGCTTTAATATCGTCTCCATAATTAGGCTCGTATTCAACAACTGGCCACAGGATTTCCATTTTCTCAATAACAATTTTACCAGCATCTGGAATAATATCAGCAGCTCCTGCTTGTGTTTTAGGCCTTCTGTAAATAGAAACATCATCATGAGAATTTCGAATGAATGTAATCTTGTACCCGCCTTTCCAGAATATTTCATTACAATCCCTCATAAACCCAAACAAATATCTTAATGGATAGACAAGTTCATTATATCCATCTGCCTTAAAATATTTGCCTTTTTCTACCCCTGCTAGTTGCAAGTACGATGATTCTGATTCTGAGCTAAGCAATGCATGCATCATAGTCGAAGTGATGCCAGGATTGTCAATACTTTCAATTATATTTCCATGCTTAGAGATCTCTACTCTTGAGAACTGGAATGGGAAGAAATTCTCACAAAGGTCAATAGTTGAAGTTTTTTCATAACCCGCATTTGTATCTCTTTTAGTTAGCTTATACTGTTGGTACACATAAGCCTCATTCGGATGTGTAAATGCATCGCCAACAGGAATATCAAACTCAATGCGCTTGTTGTATTCATTTAAATTGTTTTTTGTCTGGTCGTTTGGTGGAAACGACTGACGTTCATAGCTTTCAATTTTTTTATACTCATTTATTATATAGAAAAAACATTTAAGTTTTTTAAACAACTACACTTCCCTTATCAACCCAAGAATTATGACTACTATCAAAACCCAACCATTTAACAAGCAGCTTATTTCCTTTCCTTTGTAAAACTTTCTCTACTAAGTAGTCTTGATCATACTGGGTCTTAAGCAGCTCTGGTTCATAAAATATACCCTTGATGGACTCACTTTTCAAATCTTTTATTCTGTATGTTATGGGGTGCGTGTACAATACTTCACATACCTTAAATACTTCAGTGGACCAGTTTGGTGTATACCCCTTTTCAAACAGGCCTTTACTTTTACTTATACGGACTTTATCNAAATCTTTTATTCTGTATGTAATGGGGTGCGTGTACAATACTTCACATACCTTAAATACTTCAGTGGACCAGTTTGATGTATACCCCTTTTCAAACAGGCCTTTACTTTTACTTATACGAACTTTATCTCCAATAGCAAACCGTGCTTTAGCCATTTTTCTTTCTCTGCTGTACATGTTGATTAGAATAGACCTTTCATTCTTAGCGCTTACATTGGCAGGTTTCATCCTGATTGTGCTGTGAACAGTGTTGTTGTATTCACTTATTAATTTAGGCAATATATCCACCCATTTATAGCTTCCCTGCACAGTAAATATCTTCCACATTTTCTCCTTCAATGTTCTATTAAATCTTTCTACGACACTGGCTTTCTTTCCGCTGTATGTTGAATAGTGTGTTATGTTGTTATTGACCATTAACGTCTTAAATGATTTATTGTAAAATTCTTTCCCTTCGTCTGTTTGTAAATGCATAGGACTGCGGCCATTCAAAATAGTTTTAAATGCTAAAGTAACATTTTCACCTGTTTTATCTTTGACAGGTATTGTCCATGCATACTTGGAAAAAACATTAATCACAGTCAGCATATACTTAAACCCCTTGTTAAGACTGTGTATACCTTTTAATGATCCAGAGTCCATCTCAACCAAGTCAGCCTGCCAGAGATCGTCGATGCCGAAAGATAGAACAGCCCTCCTGGGGAAATTTTTTCGCATTGGTTTATGAATTTCATTTGCAATATCGTCTTTTATGCTCCCACCAGTGAACATTGACTTATTGGCCCCACAACATCTACAAACATATTTAATTCTTGCATTATTTTTAAGTTCATATGAAACCTTATCACTTAGTGTATGCTTCCTACACTTGAGACAGTATACCTTTAAGTTATCAATATTCATTTTATTTAATAAATAATATAATAAATGATTACCGAAGAACAAGCTAAAATGAATATAGAGAGACGAAAACAACTAATTGAAAAGTTTAAAGCCTTCCGGAAACTACATAAAGACGAGTACGATAAAAATAAAAGACAGGAACCACCTTTGATAGACGCGATAAAGGACTTGGGACAAAAAGTTGAGCATGTAACAAACGAGAATAAGAACCTAATCAAGGAACTTGTTCCA
>NQII01008246.1:7689-19523 GCA_002778355.1 Clitarchus hookeri
ATATATATATATATATATATATATATATATATATATCTTTCTCTCTCTCTCTCTCTCTCTCTCTCTCTCTACTCCCGATGCTTGCAGACTGCACTTGCTGATCACTTTCGTCGTTNTCTCTCTCTCTCTCTCTCTCTCTCTCTCTCTACTCCCGATGCTTGCAGACTGCACTTGCTGATCACTTTCGTCGTTCGTCGCTCATCGCTCCAATGGTACCACACACCTGGCGCTAATGGACGTCCACGACTACAAACTCTCGACGCAGAGGCACGCCGCGGCTTATATAGCTCAGTTAGCCTGACCCAGAAGGTTCTTCGCGCCCCGTGTTGCGCTGAAGGGAAGGTGGGGTGATTACCAGAAACTTCGCCCAGCTATTGTCCCAAAACATTTAACCTTCCTAGGACGGAAGTAGACCGAGTCCCGATAGCTTAATCGCGGCACGCAGCGCGTGATGTGCGGCAACTTGTTTCTAAATGCACGCACGTCTTCTGTTCACGGTGATGCTCGTGAAACGATGCGCTTCGCACACCTGAATAAAAGGGGGAGGAAAGGGAAGGGACGCGAACGGGCTGCATGTAAAAATAATATAAAATGTTATTTGCGCATGTAAAATTATATGTGCTTGAAGCTTTTAAGTATTTTTGTTTTATTTCGGGGTAAAAACGCCCTAAGTGACCTGCGATGTCCGAGATGGCGGATGCGGTGGGTCAGACTGAAGTATAGCCACGTTTCGAAAAACATTTAAGGGGGAAGTCATTAAAATAAGACAGACGACAATTTGTGATAAATATATTTAATGCTTAGTGTAAAGAATTCCCTTCATTAAAAATACGTAGGCCCTAAATAAAATAAACATTACATTTACACCGTGAACACGAAGGGGGCGCTGTTGTGACAGCTGTTTGCTCATGAGACATGTGCTTGGTGACTAACGACTCAATCGCGGAAACAATCAAACTAATACAAGTTGTTTCATTGCGATGAATAAAGTGGTAAGAAGGCGCCATAGATTCGCAGGGCGATTACGCGAAAGGGAAGCTGAATCGGCCATATTTTTATTAACATTTTTCCCTTCACATATTACATACTATCCATCCTTTAAGCAGTGCCCATATATTTTTGAAATAAACTGTATATAGGCCGTATATCACTTCAGTTTTCACGAATAATCTATTTCCCGAACATCGGGTCAGAAGAAAACATTACTAGCTGAATCGACATTAACAAAAATTAATAACAGAGCCCAATCATCAAAACATTTGCTNTCCCTTCACATATTACATACTATCCATCCTTTAAGCAGTGCCCATATATTTTTGAAATAAACTGTATATAGGCCGCATATCACTTCAGTTTTCACGAATAATCTATTTCCCGAACATCGCGTCAGAAGAAAACATTACTAGCTGAATCGACATTAACAAAAATTAATAACAGAGCCCAATCATCAAAACATTTGCTAGAAAATAAACAGCAAAACTTATATATTAGTTAGTCAAAGTTCTCAAAGCTTTAAAATATATTCTTCCGGTTTAAGCGTGTGCATACGCATTTTGAGACCATTGCAATTTCAGACTACATACGAAGTGTTTATTTAATTTATTTTTTAACGAAATTAATGCCACCGCTGTATGCTGTTGAGTTAATTAGTGATTAGAGGAGGGGGATACACTGAACCTAGATTAACCTCTAAAAACGGCACACAGATATCTTGCCTGGAATCATAAAGTTCATGCTCGTGGTTGAAGATGTTAACTTAAGTAACGTTTACCACGGCAAATCGCTTTGCAAATTTTACTCCTGCAAAAAATAAAAAAAGCTTCCTCGTTCCCGGTAGCACGCAGAAATATTTTATCTATTACTTAACCGAGACAGGCGTGGATCCGGAAAATATGTGAACTACACTATGTCACGTTGTTATCTTCCTTCCCTCTTACTCGCCACTATCGCCTCCGTTATTAGCGAAAGCTCTCGGCTGCGAGTGTTAGGTATCGCAGTGACAATACAATCGTGGCAAGGCGTTGACATTCCCGTGTATAGTCCATTCACAGTTACTTACAACTTTCCTGAACCCCAGCTAAAGATCTGCTTTCTGGCTGCTTCTCCGCTTCATGCAAATTAAGCTTAACCAAGTCTAGAAAGTTACATCAAAGGGACAACGCACCGCATTCGTGAGCACTCATTTTAATGATATTTTGCATGGGAACTATTTCTTACTAGGTATTACCAACACATCTATCTGCTCCTTGTTTTTATTCATATTGTTACAAGACGCCGCAGGGGCGTATCTGGGTTCGTGAGGAATATGTGCCTTAATAAAAATAAAATAACTAAATTTGAATTTAATTTATTCACATTTATTTACAACATTTAACTACATTTCTCCACTATTATTATTATTCTCANACTAAATTTGAATTTAATTTATTCACATTTATTTACAACATTTAACTACATTTCTCCACTATTATTATTATTCTCAGAAAGCGCAATTCTAATTAAAGTCCTTGTCGTTGTCTCTATACTTGTTATAGTCAATTAGGTAATACTCATTATTAACACACGTCCAGTCTGTCTATTGCCATCATTCGCAATGCCGTACACTCACGCATGTAGTTCTACAGTCCCGCCCGCCAGGCTCTCTCTCGCCACTGCACCAATGCTCGCTGTCCGCAGATTTCGCTCCCGCCGGTCACTCTCTCCGCCACTCGATGCTCTGCTGGCTCGTCGTTTTGCTGGTCTTCATACGCCCGTCGCTTAAGGTCGCGCAATACTCCAAACTCTCGACTCTTAGAAATGTTCGGCTCGGAGGCCCGTCGCGGCTTGAATAGTCTCGCTGGCCCTACATGAGAGGTTCCCCGCATCCCGAGTCCTGTCGAGAGAGGCAAGGGCGATGAACCAGAACACTCTCCTTCAGATAAACGCAGAAATTCAATCTGCCGGAGGTCAGGAACACGCGAGATATGGTAGGCTTATCGCGGTGGCACACGGCAGCTGGCCTTTGTAAACGCCACCGACTTCTCACATTACTACTCTCTCCTCCACAAACTCCTTCGCTCGCTCGCTCGCGCGAGTCAAGGGAAGCGAAGCAAAGCAGTGACACGTAACTATATTGATTATAAATGAAACATTAGAATTATAGATAAAAGGCAAAGTAAGAGTTCAATTTATCCGAAAATAAGATAATTTTATGTTGACAGAAGTATAAAACGCTCGTGATACACGTCATAATTACAAAACAACCAAATGCGCCATACAAGGGGTGCTTTTTCAAACGTTTAATTAAACAAGTGTGAAGATACTGTGAATATACTATAGTCTGAGCTCGCGTAGACGAATAACAGTCGTAAGATATCATCTATCGCTTCTCAGTAGCCACGCTAACGCTCGTGCGCCACAGCTCCTCGACTGTACAGTCATTTGGCCGAGTAGTCGAGTTGAGTTGAGATATTTAGGCGGCTCTTAACGAGGTATTGAGAGTCTATTAGGGTGAAACGAGGTGAGAATGGAACAGTGCCGGAATGCAAGGGTGGGGGAGACGGGAGATCCCCGAGAAAACCCACTGACCATCAGCATCGTTCGGCACGATTCCCACTTGCGAAAATCCGGGTGTGACCCGGCCAGGAATTGAACCCGGTTCGCCTTAGTGGGAGACGAGAAGTCTAACCGCTCATACACCGCGGCCCCTGGTCGATTAGTAGTACGCTCGTCAGGTGAGTCACACATCTCCTCGCTCGAGTATTACATCTACTTGAACCTACCGGCTGGCAGACGAACCAACACCATTAAAAATGGAAAAACAAAAAAAAAATGTAACCAAGGAGGGTTGCAGAACGAACGGGGCTAGGGCGTAAGTGGGAGGGGTGACGGANGGGGGGGGGAGTGTTGAACTCGCGAAACTGTAGACGCTCTCCAGATGGTCCACTTCACTAGACAATTTGGAAGTGCCAATATTGGCACAATGCTTCCGGGCAAACATTTGGCGCGCGCCCTTGCTAGTACGCCTCTGACCTTCCCTTCTATCCCCTGAGGCTGGGGGAAAAAAAACTTGTACTTAACACATGTTTCTGTTTTTTAGCGCATGAACGTAGCATTCCCCCATTTTTTTTTGCACCGCTCTGACTAGATGACACAAAAAAAATTCGATTGTTTTCCTTTCAGGTGGTGGTAACAAAAGGAAGTTTTAAAAGTAGAATTGGAAACTAGCGAAGCGGGAGCTTTAGATTTTCAAGGTTAATTAATCATTTTCGAAAATCAACCTCTTAAAAAAGTTCCCTGATTGTATTTTATTTTAGTTATTCGTAAATACTTCCATAAGAACTAACAAAAATTATGGCGAATTAGTAAAATAAGATGTCCTAATTAAAGTCATAGCTTTTAAATTTTATTATTTCAGTTGGCGAATAGTGGATTATGTTTGTTATACTTAGTAATAACTATCGTAAAGAGTTTCATATTGTCACTTGAACGTCATTACAAAACTACAAGTCATTAGGCCAATGATAATTAATTTTGAAGTTGGGTTGAAAGAAATGCGTTGGTTCAGAAAGAAGGAAAATGATCCAGGCTTCCAAAAATTGTTATTTAATATAAAGCAAATGCGCGATGAATTTTTTTGTTTCCGTTTGCAGCAGTTGCGCCTCATACATTAGCGAACGGCTAATGTATGGCTAATGTATTTAATTTGTCATATATATATATTGTAGTTTTTGGGATAAATAACGATATTTATAATTGGTCTTGGTTTTATCTTACATCAGTGGAAAAAAAGAGTTTTCAGAACAGTTACAGATAACGTATATGTATTTTAATTTGATTTCTTTCGACGTATAGGTCTAGTTTGCGTGTATCACTAGAATATTTCTTACATGCATGTATGACCTATCGTACTAGAGACAGTTATTGACAGTATTTCTGCTGTGCCTGTTAACTGAAGGGGTTATTTGTGCCGAAGTATGAATTTTATTTTTAAGCACGCATACATTTATATTTAACAGGCTCGTACCATGTGATTTTGATTTTAAACTACAGAAATATTGATAGTATAAATTCACAAAACCACAGTCCCCTACTCCACAAAATTTAAGAGACACGATCTCAATTAGACTATCTAAAAAAAAATTAGCTTTTAAAGCATACTTGTAAAATTAGGAATAACATAATAAGTTGATTTGATAATGAAAGATAAAGCTGTACGCCATGCATTTAAATGAACTAAATTTCCTTTGTACGTAAAGTTAATTAAAAACTGCAGATTAAGGTGTTTTCGCACCGAATTAAAGGTCCTCCCGAGCAAGAACAGCGTTTAACGCCTCGAGGCCACGTGCGGCCTTAAGGCATTACTGCCGCTGCGATGGGAAACAGCGTAAACAAGCTTCGCGTGTGTTCGTGACCTCGGAATTTGGAGCGATGGCCGTTGACTTTCAACACAGCTATGTGTTCAGGAAAGATACAGCATTGTCGATATAGTTTGAAATAATGTTTTACAGAAGAATAAATATCGTAAACAAAGATCTATTTACAGCGTTTTTCGCTGACTTCGACACCTTTAAACGCCGGCATTTGTGTTTCAGTAACAAAATCTATGAATGGCCAACAAAATATTGACGATTATTTCTGTCCCGAAAAAAGATTTACATTTAAAAATTCCTTTGTTTTTTTTTATTATAATATACACAACTGATTACAATGAGACCCATATGGCAGCCAAGGAGGAACCTTAGTGCTGTGTGCTGATTGGTTGCGCCCTGGGGTGGCGTTCGACATCCATGCAATCGTACGAAGAGTGCATGTCTTCCCAAAGTATGATGCTAAATGAGGTCCGAAACTGTAGGTCTACCTGTATTATACCCGAGGAGAAACGGGAGTATGTACTCCGAGAAACCTCGACTATCTTTGGTAACGTTCCAGCACGTATAACTTCTTACTCAGGTCCGCGGATATCTGACCCTTATTGCTGTTGTGGTGCCGAGTGCAGGACCAAAGTTTGTCCCGGTTTACACGTTAGTTTTTCGCAACAGCGATTCGCTCGTGTAATTTAAAACAGTTCCATATTTCGATATATTGGTAATTATTGGTAATAAATTAAAACGTTGACTAACATACATTTGCAGATATCGATCTATCGGTGTTGCAGTATTATTAAGGACAAATTTGATGAAAGATTCGTTATCATTTTCACCGAGATATAATCAGTAATGCTGATCATAATTACGATAAACTTGTGTCTACAGAATATTGTTTTTCACCCATTTAAGTGGTATGCATTTATTTATATGTGTTAGAAATATCATGTTAATATATAATGTCATTATTATGATATAAGTAATTTAATATAGGTATTTATAATTACATCAGATTCTTTAAGATGATGATATTATGTGTACATCGGAATATCGAGTAGCATTTTGACTCAGATGTCGATAGCATAATTCATGATGTTGAGCAGCCCCAATTCCAAATACACACTATCTCGTAAAGGACGTATACCATCTAATATTTTACTATAAAAGATCCGCAAACACCACAGAACCTGTCGCTCTCATCAAATTATTTAATGGTTAATCATCGCTATTACTACTATTATTTCGACTTAATCTCCATTGCGCAGTAGCATACTTCGGATTTCAAATATAGATTATTAATTCTCCCGTCATAATTAACTTTACACATTGTACAGACACTCTGTGTTCCAGCTTGAATATTTTCTCCAGTATTTGTAATAAACTAGAGTTTCAGGTCCAACTTCAGAGATGTGTATCGCCTTTAGAATTCACGTTAGACAATAGTTTGTATTATGTTTTCGCCTTACTTTTTTCATGATTAACCTGCAGCTGAAGTTTATCGGTCGAATTTATATATACCTTATAGATGCATAGGTACATATATAATAAAAATTAGATGATTCGTGAAATAGTGTAACGCGTGGTTATTTCGCGAAACGTTTATTTGTAATGGCGATCGTAAAAGCTAGAGTGCATACGATGTAGTGGTGTAGGTCGAACTTATCAGCCTCTCTCCCCCAAGGAAGCGCGTCCTGGACCCACTATCTTCCCCACCTCGCGGCGCGGCGGGCGGCCGTGAGATACAGTGCGACCCTCGTAACCTGAGTGCCAAGGCGACGACGGGGTCACGCCAGTCGTCCCCTATTCTCGGCTCCCCTCAAATGTGTCGTGTACCGGAGATGGCGCGGCGTCTCAGGTTGCCGCCCTCCACTTACCGACCCGTCCCCCCCTAACCACCTCTTACACATCATAGCTGGGGGTCTGGTGTTGCGTCAAACTCTGCGGCGACGCCATTGTGCTGAGAGGTCTCGCCAGCTAAGTACGTTTCAAGGAAATCCACAGCCATTCTTACTTTCCGTATCCCGTTCACGGTGAACTAAGCAGTTTCGAAAGCCCTGCAGGGATGTTGATATCGGGAAAAATATTTAGATTGCTTGTATTGGTTACTTATCAAAGTATCGTTTTACAAAAGATATATCGAAAGAAAGATATCGATTTTCGGAACATCGGAATCCGGTATTTAAAGTATTAGACGTCTTCACAAATGTAAGATTGCTTGGAATATTACATATTGAGGACACGGGCATTGCAGAAAGTTGTAGGGCCTGTTTTTGGTGCATGTTGCCAAAGTAAAGAAAGTAATTTTTTAATATAACTTTTGTATTGAAAACAGTGCTTATTAATAGAGCACTTAAAAATATTTATTTCCGATATCAGGAAAATATATTGATTTCGATAAAATTTTGTTGAAATATATCGACGTTTCATGCCGATATATCTTTGAAATAATATCGTCATTTCGATATATCGATATTTTTTTCAACATCCTTTTAAGCCCTGCTTCAAGATCCATTTGTATCCACATTGTGTATTATTCCATCATATTTAAATTTAACATCGGCATGGGCCTGCTCACTTTATTCAAGCGTTGGTCTAGTGAAACTGTGAAATTAATTAAAAAGTAAATATTTTATCAATTTGCTAGTTTTTACAATTAAAAGCATTAAAATAAGCAAAAGAAGTAATTTTCGTATACACAAAGGTTTACATAACACTTTTAATTCAACGTTTACACATGGAGTTAGTTTCCCTCTGTCGTTACCAAATTTAGTGGTCTCACGCCACTCAGTGTGGCCGTTAAAATATACGCAGGTAGGTGCAGTTTCATTATTCTAAAGTTCGTTTCGAAAGTTATCAGTTAACCATGAACAACCTATGTAGATATAGATTGCAGGCTTTCGCGGCTGTCATCGTCTACTGGGATTCTGGGTTTGAACCGCATCTAGGATTTCTGTATCCAAAGTTTCGGCATTCGTTTCAGCTGCCATCATCAGGGAAACAGTATTTGACCAACTAAGTGGAGCGGATAGATTTGGATGGCTCTTAACATCGAGGTCTTGTAAAACGATGAGGATTAAGTGGGGTGATTATGGAGCAGCGCCGGAATGCAAGGGTGGGGGAAACTGGAGATCCCGAGCAAACCCACCGACCAGCGGCATCGGCCGGCGCTATTCCCACATGCGAAAATCCGGGAGCGACCCCGCTGGTAATCGAACCCGGTTCGCCTAGGTGGGCGACGAGTCTCTAACCACTACACCACCACAACCCCCCTGACCAACTTAGGACAGTCAGTCAGGAAACAGCCCTCCATAGATCAGAATACATAATAATCGTTTCTTTGGCTGTCATTTGTTTGTGGGGCATTGTTTCCCTGATGATGGTAACTGTAACGACTGCCTGAACGTCGGATAAGGAATCCTGGACGCCACTAAAACTCAGAAGCCTAGTCTCGCTATGTAAACATTTTCTTGCAACTATATGGCTTGGCACCCTCCTGGGGTGTCACGATCAAGGACAGTAACACTATAGTAACTGTCGGTCTCTCTCCCCCACAACTTCTCTGGCTGCACCGCGTTGCTCTCGCACCTTATACCATTTTTATTACTCTCCTTTAATGTGTGCGAAGCCTTCGAAATAATATTTTTCCTCAAAAATTTCATTGGCGATAATGAGGGACGTGGCGAGGAATATATTTGTTGAAACTGATACAAAGCTCCTGATGAATTAAATTCAAGAACTATGCCCCAGGAATTTCGAGAAGAAAAAAAAAGTTTATAATGCCGGAATAATATAGGTTCTCCGATTGCTAATGAAAATGATGTAAACGTAAAAATTGGATTATTATTTTCATTATTATCGTTAATTGAAACATTTTAAGCACGTCATTGCGAAAGTTACAAGGGTTCTTCAGCAGTGTACAGTTTTAGCAGCTGTGACGAATCCTTTCCATGCGGGAAAGAGTTAGTAGGCACGTCGTTTAGTCAACCTAGACCGCGACGCATGCGAAATAATATACTTATATGCCAAGGAAAAGATTGCGGAACAGTTCTGGAGGCACGGCGCTCCATTCCAAGCATCAGAGCTACCCGAAGTTCCTCAATACGGCGTCCTGGCACGTCTCTGGCTTGCTCCGGAGGGTTAAGATCGGAGTCATGCCCGCCCAATGCAAACGAGGGATATCCTTTCTTTCCAGGAATCATCCAACAATGCAAACTGATGTGGATGGTAGTTTTTATCCTTATACAAGAAATTTACGTGCATTTCCACCCCTGCATTGCCTGATTTCCTGCTGGAAGATTACATTTCCTTACACCTGGCTTATTGCAGAGCCACGGTCAAACACAAGTGGAGCTTTGTATAAGCCATCTCCATAATAATTATTGTCTTCAACGTAAATAGGCTGGAAATCATTTTGAAAAATGAACTTGGACTCGTCTGTAAGCAATACACCGCACCACTTGTTCACTGCGCTGTTAAACACATCTCGTGTATTCGCGGTATTATTATTTGCTGAATAATATTGTTAATACACACAAAACAGATCTAATGTCATGCACTGACATGCCAAAAGTCATGGGATAACAGTATGTAAAGGTGCCTAATATTCGGTGGCGCCACCCGCACCGATACGCCTTGAAAGTGCCCAGGTCTGTATCAGTTGCGCTCTGACATCGCTTGAGTGAGTGTGTGCTGGTCATGGCAATGCATTGTAGCCTTTCATGGACTTATCGTATTCCCACAGCGATGGGATATTCCAGCAGGATAATGCTCCGTGCCATCGGCCCAAGTTGCCCAGAATGGTTTCCGAGGAGCATTCTGGAGAGTTTCAACGACTGCTGTGGCCACCTCGTTCGCCCGACGTGAACCCCATCGAGCATTTATTGGACGCGGTGGGGATGCCTATTCGTTTGTTTGTTTTCGTCCAGCATCACCTTACATTGAGAAGTTACACTACGGACCCAAGATTCTGCACCTACAAATAGCAGGTAGCTGTGGGCAGCTGGCCAGAAGGCGTCGGTCAACATCTCTCCACGGGCGTTTTGTCAATTTGTCGAATATGTGCCTCGAACGAGTTGCTGCACCCTGCCGGGCTACACGATACTATCTCTGTATCCCATGACTTAAGCATATTAGTTTGATTCGTACACCGATTTTCTTTACAAAATGCTGTATTTTAATAATCGTATTCTTTTTTCCATTTAACGCTCATAGATTTGTCAGGATCGCAATATAAGATTGGGAACCCTGAGAAAGGGCGTACTGAGGAACGGCACCGGTATTTTCTTGTAAAGGGAATGGCAAACAACTTGGAGGGAAAACTACTTCCCAGTGCAGTCGGTAGGGATCAACCGAAAACCTCTCCTGAATGTGGGTCTCACATGACCAAACACGTCCACGTCTACGAATCATCACCTCGTAGAAAATGTTTGCTTTAAAAAAAAACCGTAGCTTTGATTATAAAATAAAGATAAAAAGGAATTTTTGTGAATAAGAATAAAACCGTTAAAATTAATGACTGTATCAACCAAATCGAAATGGGTCGTATCCATAGTTTTTAGCCATCGTGTGATGATAGTGCGTTCCATCAGAATGATGAGCTTCCAGCCCTTCTTGAAGAGCGGTTGGGTGACTGTTAGGTTACTGTAAAACTGTTTGGACGCTTCATTAATGTTATGTGGCAGTGCAGTGCACAGGCCATTCACAGTTACTTCCTACTTTTCTGAAGCCCTGCTAAAGTTCTACTTCCAGGATGTTGCTCCCCCTCATGCTAACTAAGCTTAGAAAATTACACCAGAGAGCCATCGCACTGCATTCGTGCGCGCCTAGTGTGATAAAATATTGCATAAGAACTATTTCTTACTAGGTATTACCAACACACCTGTTTTCTCTCTGACTTTATTCATATTAGATACATATTATAATTTATAGGTGAAATTCAAGTAAAATTTCAATTTGACCAAAAACAGGCTAATTTTATGTTAAGGCGTGTAAAACACACTTGTGATACATGACATATTTAGTAAATAACCAAACACGTTATAAATGTTTTTTTTTTTTAAATGTTTAATTCGAAAAGTGTGACGAAACCCCGAATTGGCTATAGCATGAAGCTCAAGTTCACCTATATACAGCGCCCCGTGTGATTGCTTAGAACGGGTCGGAGTGACCACCCTTTGAGTACTTCAGGGATTTTGTTCCCCAAAAAAAGTGTACCTCTAGCCAGTTAAAACATAAAGATACTCGATGGTATTTCATGTATGAGCATATAAGCATACACAAGAAAGTTAAGTGCAAGTATAAGAGAATGCGATTTCCTTTAATTCCATCACATAAATAATGTCTTAAACTTACGCACGTCTTTCAGTACGTGTGTGTGCGTTTGTAATTACGTGTCCAAATATAATATATAATAAAGAAACGCTTCATCAGTTACTATCCACGCCCAACTGTCCATCCAGAAGAGTGTCTACGATGGGGGGGGGAGGGGTG
>NQII01008246.1:25842-60616 GCA_002778355.1 Clitarchus hookeri
GAATATGTGGGTGAGTAATGCGGACTCGGCGTGAATAATGAGCTGTCTCGCCCGCTAAGCCCCCTGCCCATTGTCGTCGCCGAAACTATTGCAACAGCAGCACGGGCTTGTTGTAACATAGAAAAAAAATGTGTGTTTACGTGTGTGCTGTACGTGGACGGTCAAACGATTATTTTTCTCGCAGGCACAGTTTGTAGACTCAGGTCTCACGCAATTACCTTCCTAACATTTAAAAAGTGTATCGCATCACGTTTTGTCATTAAAATGTATATAAGCTGTTCGCGGTAAACTAAGCACTTTTGAAAGACCTGCTTAAGATCTACTTGTGTTGTGCACATTATGCATTCTTCCGCCATATAATATTAATTTATCAATCGGACTGATCACTATATCCGTCGGTCAAATGAAACTATAAAATTTTCAGAAATGTAAATATTTTAAAAATTTGCTAATTCTTAAACTTAATCATATTTAAAAAAAAACAGAAAGCAAAAATTATAATTTTAGTATCCCAGAATGTTTAACTTACACTTTTAAGTCAACGTTACTTTCCCTCCGTTATTACTATTTTTACTCGACATTTGCCAGTCAAAGTGTCGTTCAAAATGTTTGCAAGTAGTGTAATTATGCAAATGTTGATTTCAAAAAACTCAGTTACCTATGAACAACCTGTAAACTGACTGAAGTACGGAGAACAATATGCCAAGCAGGACTTTCTCTCTTTTCTTTTTTAAAGATTTTTTCTACTTACACTGTTAACATACATTTTGTATCCATGGGTTGTAAATAATTAACGTTGTTTGAAAAATTAATTTTTGCATGCGTGGGTTTTGAAAAGACAAACCCAAGGTTATGCATATAAATGAGTAAGGTGACAGCTTGGTTGAAGGAGTTTTGCACGTCTGGGGCCCAAAAGTGTGGGAGCGCTAGGAGCGACCGATACATGCGCATCGACTCTCTCATCGCCTTTACGCGCAAAGCACTAAACTGGCGTGCAGTCTTGCCATCTATAACGCGCCTCTATGAAACTTTCAGCGGAGACCCTACCATTTTATGACGCAATAATAAAAATAAAGGTTTTATGCATGTCCCTATTCCTTTTTTATTGTTTTGTACAGGAATGTTCATACCTAAAAATGACCGTGTAAACACCAGTTTGAGTCATTTTAATTATCACAAAAAACTTGCTTTAGAGAGAAATGGAGTAACTGAAAAACGTATGCAGACGCGTAACGTTTCTTAAATGCTATTTCTAAGTAGACCTCGCTTAGACAAGTTGGGCGGTTTTTTTAATAGAATGTTTTCTGATTGATCTCTGCACACCGTTTGGTGGCCTACCATTTCCACCTCGATTTTGTTGGCATACCGACACCATCTGACTTTAGTAACCTTTGAAAAATTTCTGTAGTAAGTGTTATTACAAAAAAGTACGTTTTTTTCAATTGAATTATTCTACTTTAAAACATTCTGAATACTTTTTTTTTTTTTTAAAGAAATGTATTTAATACAGAACTCTCAGAGAACGTAATTGTCATTGCCGTTATTCAGGAAAAAAATTCGTCCCAAGCGGGTTAGGGAAGTTACATTTAAACATGCAGTTTGCCTAATAAAGTTTATTAACCAATTCTATTGCCGTAATTCTAACATCTGTACAAAATATTTATAAACTGTTTAGTATTCAATTGTTTCGAATGCACTAACCAATATGTCGTGCCGACATAAATTCAAATTTTAATAAAAATTCTGTAGTAAACTTAGCACCAAAATTTCCCAGCGAATATACTAAAAAGTATATTAAAATTATTATTTCTTGCATATAGGAATTATGATTTACGTATTTTATAATTGAGGCTCTAGCAGGTTTCCGTGACTACGATCAAAATTCGAATTTTATCAGAGACTATTTTGACCAATCAAGCTACCTGCTATCTAAATCGTCAAAGCTAAAGTTTTTTAATGTATGTTGACGTTGAATTTGCTTCGAGAAATTCCTGGAAGTAGGCCTACAAGAGGATCTTGTCATTATGGCGAGTATCTCTAAGGTGTCTCGTACTTTGCGAATAATTAAGAAACATGTTCCACTGCCGCTAGTTTATTCTTTCAAATTGTCGCAGACGGAAAGATTTTTTAAAATTTCAGCACTATGCAGTGCTGGATAATACTGCTGTACATTATTTTGTGTAAACAGGTCTTCGGATCTACGCATTATTTAGCCAAATGTACCGCGATGATTTGAAATTATACAGATTTATGACATACGGAACAACTCGACAGTAATGCGTCACTCTGTCAAAATGATTGTTCGCGAATTTGACTGAAACCGTTCTTTTTCTGCACTGCAAACCTAAAGTAGTGAAAATGAAGCCAAATTAGATACAACTAGTGAAAATGCCTCCATTAAAAATTCTTTGCTACTTACTGTTTATTACGGTGGCTGAATTTCACTGGGTTAAAGGTCACTTCGTGGCGTGGTAACATGGCGGATACCTGTGAAGACGTTATATGTTAAACTTTTCAAAGCGTTTTAAATGCCCAATATACACTTATTACCGAAAGGTTTAATGTATTTAAGAGTTGAAACGATTGCTGTCCTTTCGGCGTCATATTTTTTTTTACGCAGCGTTATCTGGGCACTTAGTCTTTAGTATAGTGGTCGCCAATTGTGAACGTGTGATGGATATTACAAGCTGTGTTACAACCCCACTCTCTCCACAGATATTTACGAATTATAAAATATGTTTTATTATCGACAAACATACTTTTCGTGTTATTTATTATATGCTACAAAACATGAAATACTTAATGTCAACCACAAGTGAACGAAATAAATAAAAACACTTTTTTACTTCGTATCACCAGACATGACAATCAATATTACGCCGTGACGTTGGTTCCCCGTTCATTTGACTGATTGACCGTCTGCAAAGAGCCCCTTAACTGGTTTTCATTTCTAGGTATTTCACTGACTGATATCACTGATTCCAGTTTAGATTGTAGTATTTCTCTTCCTCGTTTCTTTAATATTTGCTTCTAAAAAAAGTCTGTACTTAACATTTTTAGCGTTAGTTGATCTTCTGGGCAGTCACAAGAGCAGGGTTTGTGAAAAAAAACTCAAATTTAAGGAATAAATATTCTTACATTCCAGTATATAAAATTGTATTAAGTCTGGTTAGCTAAAAAATAAAATGCCTTATCTTATATCAATTTGTTTGATGTTACTTGTAATCGAAATTATTCTAATCTTTAACGTAAAAATCAAGAAATGGAATATTTGTATTCAGCAATGTCTGCGTTTTAAATCCGATACAACTTACATAATTTTAACAAGTGTGGAAATTAAGGGTTTATTTAAAATTAAAATACTTCATACAAAGGTTTAATAAATTTCCAATAGCAAAAATAATTCAACCTTAAAATAACGGACCGACAAAATCTGTTACACACAGGTAGACATTTATTGCCAAAGAAATAGTACAACAAAAAATGAAATGGAAAATCTCTTGAAAAAAATATTACACGCTGTTAACAACAGATTTGCGAATGAACACCAAAATGCCCACTTAGAAAGATATGGAGAAATTAATTTGGAAAACACTGATAAAAAAATTGTTTTGAAAGCAGTTTTACAGTGCACGAGTACAGAACTGGAAATTATAATGATTGTGAGCTTATCCTCATAGGCCAGAAATATTTATTGGTGGACCATGCTGTAATTTTCCGATGGTACAACTGTGTTTTCCTAGCAGGTGATTTCGAGTTCTCTATAATTGCATCCCGTCCGTTTATTTGCAATGGAAAGGGCTTAATAGAAAGATATCTCGTTTATGAATGAAACTACTTCTTGCTGTTCTCGACGAAAATAGGCGTACATGGCTCCATCACAAGAATTGCTACATTCAACATTTATTTCCTTTCTCTTATAAATTGGTTCTATAAGTTTGTTTAATTTACTTACGCATATCTACATGTTTAAGGACAACACTGACGTCCACCTCATGTTACTTTTTTTTGTTCATTGCTTACGTGATTTAAGTAGATATTTCAACTAGGGAAATGATTTAGATTGTTAGGCTATAGAAAATGACGTTTGTCTTTAATTAGATCTGTGAGATCTGTAATACTCTAGGTGCCGTAATTTATGAGGCGTTCGTTACCACAAAAAACATTCTGTTGCCATGTGGGACATGCAATATATTTATCGTAACCATTTTCCTGCCTGTGCACTGATATTTATGTCGCATCGGAAGGTAGGTATATCATAGGAATAATCTTGTGTAATTTACATTTTACGTAAACTTGGGGAGAACAAATTGGATGGGCACTGCGTTCATACACTATTATTGTTAAGATGGAGCAAGGTAAAAAAGCACACAAATACGAGATGCGAACATAAACTCAGACAAAATATTCCTCATTTATTTTTATACATTTCTTGTTCGTACATGAATCGTCATCGTAACGTCATTTAATCTATAACAAAAATATTGTGACCCGTCTTGTATATTAGAATTATTGTGTGCGTACGAATGGTCGTCGCTGCTCCATTATTTAATATATGGCATGTGTCCTCTGACTGATCTCCTATATTTAAAGTGTTGTGTAATTTTTTGAAATTTCGAGAGAGGTATGCGTTATTGTGCTCTTGTTTTGATACATTATGCACACAGAATCGATTTTCTGTGATCTCCGAGTGGTTGGTTTATCTTCGTATGTGTCGAAGTTTCGATTGTACAGAATGTTAACCTCTGGCACCATACACTGGTGATTAAATTCTACATTGGAAATGGTTCAGTTTCTCAAATATGTTTGTTGTATTGAAAACATTAGGTCCATCTTTTTTCGGCATGTTCAAGTTATCACGGTCATATAGGAACGATGCTGGACCGTTGATGACTTGTGCCCACTCTCCGATATGACTGAATCAACAACGAGCATCGGATCAGTAACTGGTTTATTCTGAAACCAATACAGTCACTAGTTCCAGTTTTCTTAAGCTTTTGCGTGCATAACCATGGACGCAAACACCAGAAATGGAATTCAAATTTTTAATAAGGTGAGTATGCAAGTTAAGTTCCTTTTGCTGGCTTAAAGTTTAAATAAGTTACCGATTACGTGTAAACTGTAATCACACATAGTAGGACTGCATACTGCAGAGTGGCTGTGAAAATTATCACCGGAAATGAGAATTGACAAGTAAGGAAGACGATCGTCGTTGCAGAAAGTTGTTCAACGTCCCAAGATTGCTTATATTCCCGCTAACGTTTAAATAATTCTTTTCTTTATTTATTAGTGCGCATCTAATATTACCGACAGTGTGTTCCCTTGAAACTATTGCTGAAGAGTTTGCGTAGCGCTCAAGTGGAAATTCCGTGTTGCATGCACTCGTGTGAAAACGGCCACAGCTGCTCGTAATACACTCGGGCAGGATTATTAGCGCAGGAATTCCACCCGCACGTGCGCCCAGAGACGAGTCCTAGATAATTATGCGACTCGAGGATAGGACGGAGTGTTGAAGTATGCAGCCCAGCACGGCGGGGACGAGCCAATAATGGATCTTGTAACTCCGCAGTGTTTTACCTCTCCGGTGGAGGCTGCGAGGGTGGCAGGCCCTGGTGGGTGGTGAGGTGGCTGGGAGGGGGCGGAGCAGAGCCCCCAGAACTTTGACAATTCCTGGACTAGTATTTGAATGGCACCCTGATTCAATTTCCAGCGCCCGGCAGGACGGGTGGGGTGAAGTAGGAGGGGGGTGAAAGGCCCGCACGATTGGAAACGCGGCTTGAATAATGGATTGAGATAAACACAGGGGCTCGGCAGACCCCGGGGGTGAGAGGGGGGTAGCTGGTGGGGGTGTGCCTGTGTGTGTGCTCGAGAGAGAGACGTACCAAGTGTGTGTGTGTGTGCGTGTGGATTGATTTCTGCCACAGGCTGTTCCACAGGTTCGTCATTACTCGCCCCATTTCACAAGATGGGTTTCATTTCATTTATGACTATCGGAATTCTCGTTTCACGAATAACAACTTTTAGGGGCGAAGATCCATTTCTGTTTTTTTTTTTTGTCGTCCTGTTGGGTAAAACTGTAATTCTTATTGCTGTACATTGTTTCAAAATATAATTTAATTCGGCCTTTCGCGTGAGGATGTGAATTAAGAATTTTATGTGGCAGAAAACATAAGCGTGTTTCAATTCGGTTGTCTAAGTCTCGTGGGAACATACTGAAAATTCAACAAGCAATTCAATGATTTATAAACATTCTGTGACAAGCCCGAACTAGGAACATTTATTTTCTTATCCATGCCACCTGTAAAAATTAAATTACCCGTACCAGTACCAATTTAATGCAATAGTTATATTTGTTAAATGTAAATGAAATTTTTGGATTTTGAAAAATATTCCATTNTATTACACTTTACCAGTACCAATTTAATGCAATAGTTATATTTGTTAAATGTAAATGAAATTTTTGGATTTTGAAAAATATTCCATTATAAATTATTTTGATGTGTAACGCTGATATCTTGCTGTAGAAATTACGAATGCATATAAATGCCCTTAAAAATATTTATTAAATAATTTTCGTCCGCTGTGCATTTTTTTGTCACGAAGTGGCGTAAAATGTGTAGTAAATAATTGTTTAAAATTCAACTTGATTCATCCGCTGCTAGTTAAAACAGAAAATTAATAAGTCCAGGACTTCTGGGTTGAAATTCCACCAGCAACTATAAAGTCAAGTAAAATCAAATATTCCGCTATAATACAGGTGGTCAGTCAGAGTGAATGTTTGTAAATTATAGTAGCTGCAAACAGATACCGAGAGTAAAGGAATCTCATCTCACGTGCCTTTTTTCATGTCCTCTTACCCCATATAAGAAATGAGACAGACCTGAATTAAGCTACGGTATTAAAGCAAAAAAAATTCCGCGCAGTGATCATACAAACAACAATTTTAATTTTGCTGCTCTAATGAGTAAAGTTAACTTTTTTCACACATAAACGGGCGTTTACTGTCCTCTTTTACGTTATCTTTGTCAGCAGTGTTGGCCTTATAGACTATTTTAAGGATTTTCCCCTCGCGAAACGAACTTAAGACTGCCGAGAACTCAATGCTCCCAAAGGGCATAATAAGACCTAGGGTTACTCAGCATATAACAAGAACGATCCAAAAAGAAATCACAAGGAAAAAACCCATGCCGAGGATTTACCGCGAGTTGCTCCCAAAGATGAGGTAGGCCGAGTCTTCGACTTCTGCGCATGTGCCCAACATTGACCTGTCCCAAGCCAACACAACTTTCAATGTCACATAGTGATGAACGTGTTTTTTATATCTAAATTTTCTTAAGGCAAGTACTTTTATATTAATAAAATACTTTCCCAAATTTGTATTTGATCAAACTGCATCACAAAATAGTTAGAGAAAATATACAAACATCTCGGAGCACTTGATTACTTAACCGGTGTTCTAACCTCAGATCTTATCCACGTCGTTTATGGTAGTCGTGTTGGCAGAAAAGCAGTTCAATGTTGGGACACTGTTACTGGTTCTGCGCAGCCAACGAGATCGCTGCACCCCTTATTCACTCTACGTGCAGATAGTGGTGCAGACATTTGCAAATACATTTGGATAGAATAATCAAGCTACACCCTCAGCAAGAAGTGCAACCTAGTCAAACACTCCCTGAATAATGTTTTATACACTGTAAATGTTTTGTTGTACTTTTACGAGACTAGTCTTTGGAATCCCAGTTGCCAAGATAATACTTTGCGGAACTACAAACAGCTTTATTGTAAAATCTGCAAAACATATATTTGTAGTATTACAAATTATAGGCTTGTATTACAGCTAATATTACTGAGAAGTGTACATAAAAATTTTTTTTGTTATAGAAAAATAACGTGATAGATTAATGACACAATAGGGAAAATATTATTTCAAAACATAATTTACAAAAAAAAAAGAAGAAGAAAAAGAATTACGCCATGCCAGCATGGCGACTAAAACCCACGCCCATTGCGTTATTATCCCACACCCTCAACCACAAGAAAAACGTAACTTATGAACGTTACAATTAATGTTTATACAAAATATGCCATTAAATACCTACAAAATAATAGTGAAGTTATTCGTTTAAGAAGAACGCATTTATTTCATTTTTAAAGTTCTGTGTGGGTATGGAATATTAACAGTTAATTAGAATTAGTGTCACGTGTTATTAAAATTGTAGTAGTTTTATTATTATTATTTGAGTAATTTTTAGTGTTTTGCGCTATTCAAACTTGCAACACATTTCTTCTTACACGCATTTACACTTTACATCACCCCTAGTTTTTGCACAAATAGCTATATACGGTTTTACTTTATTGAGTGTTCGGCATTTTTCTTGAGCTCGTGGAATTAGGTTAGAATAGTATAAACATGTGTTGAAGTTTATTACAAACACGGCTTTTGTAGTTTTACAAAAGAGTAATTTTACAAGAGAAATGTGTGTATTGTTACAAACATTTGCAAAATTACAAACACTTTCTCAGTAAAAATTACAATTTTTTTACATTGTACAGGACGCCTGTATGGTCGTGAATTTAAAAAAATTGAGATAATTTTTTACCAAAATCTTAACAGGACTTCTGTATCATAAGAAAAGGAAAATTGACGGTTTAAACTTTTGTCCAGGAATTCTTCTTTTGATTCTTTATATATTTTCAAATTTTTTATAATATTAAGCAACTAGGGCTGTGTAACAAAGTATTTGCGGATGCGTGTCAAGTAAGATTTTTTTCTTGTTTTAGGTAAAAATATCACCCGTATAATATAGCATCACCTTTCAGAAACACACTGTACAATGAGCAACAGAGCTTTATATGAGAATATGTACGAGATTTCATCGTCATTACAAGTTGGTGGCGCTTAGAATTTCGATTGTGAAACTATATCCCATATTTCAGGAAATTAAAAGAGTAGACGAGCCAGGGTTGAAAAAATAAACAGTTTCGTGCCACAGTGGAAGGAAGACGATGTTTTTCCTGAAATAAAAATTGAATATTACCCTTACCGCGTTCGGCGCAACAATCTGTCGCCATTATCGCATTCATTCCCGTAATTATACTAAAGAGTTGGTATTCTCAACGTCATGTCTTTCTGCATCGATATCATTTCCACGGTAGGGTGAAGGTTGGCTTTAACGCCGTACGGTTAGACACAATAATTTTTAAGACACCAGGCTCTCTTGAAACACTTCCCGCAAATACGTTGACATTGCTGTCGATGTGCACCAGTATCAACGTTAATGAACATACAATTAAGGGACAGGTTGTCTCCAAATGTCAACACTGCATAAAAAAGTTATCTTTAACTGGAGTGGATTTCACAGGACGGTGTCAAAACTGAACATAAAAATACCACATAAACAATGTAGCAATAAAATATTATTTCCGCAATTTTGAAGCTAGTTTGTTGTCTTGGCACAAGGTAGCGCTAGTATAGCTTTCGTTTTCTCGTAGCGCCATCGTGTGACAAAAGACAGTCGAACGTATGTGCCATTTTTAATTTTTACGAATCTTGCCAAACGTATTACTCATCTGCTGTTCATGCGTTTGGTTTAAAAACAGAGCTTGGCCGAGTTGAGTATTGTTAAATTTTAAATCAAACAGCGTTAATGAATATGAGATTAAACCTTAAGTTATTGTCATATATGAGTTAGACATTGCAACAATACGATAGTGTTCTAATCGTCCAATAAAAATTGTTAGGTAACCGTTTGTGAAAACATAAATTGTTTTTATCTCCTTCTGTTTTTTTTTTTGCATCAAAGTGTAAAAATTGAGCAGATTTGTAAAACATTTACTTTTCTAATAATTTCACAATTTCACTTGACCGACGCATCAATAAAGTGATGAGGCCCATGACAGTGTAAATTTTACGTAAGGCGGAAGAATGTACAATGTGTATACAAGTAGATCCTAAGCAGGGCTTTCAAGAGTACTCAGTTCACTGTGAACAGCCTATACCCTACACGCAATGACTTTGTGTAAAACAGGCAAGAACTGACCGCTCAGCCCATGCAGCCAGGTGGATGGATGTAATATTTTACACGCAGATTTTTTTTTTCTTTTAAGCTTGCGTGATGACGAGGGTGTTTCTGTGGCACAGAAAATACAGGATCAAGCACGGAGAANTTTTTTTTTCTTTTAAGCTTGCGTGATGACGAGGGTGTTTCTGTGGCACAGAAAATACAGGATCAAGCACGGAGAATAAACGATTCAGTCGACTTTCAGAAACAAACTTGGCGTGGTCTGAGGTAAGGGTCGGTCATCAGAATACCGCGTATGAGAAAGTTCAGCGAGAACACGATGTCCGAGCGTACCACGGCAGTGTAACATTAGTTACTAAGCAACAAACTTGGAAGTTGATTTGAAATGAAGTTGTATTTGCCGTTGTGAATTCTCAGAGTATGTAATGTAAGAACACAAGAAATATGCCGCCAAACTGACGCTAAAGTAGATCTGATACATACTTGATGTTAAATTTATATTTTGGATAAAGTTGTCGGTGTAATATTTGTTTTTTGAGTTTTCAGATACTTTAGCAGCACATTTCTAAACGTAAAAAGATAAAAGCATTTCCTGCTTCCACGTATCTTTACCTTTTAAATTTATATTTAGCATAACCACAGTTCGGAACAGATCGCTGTATTTTGACAAAAATGNCACGTATCTTTACCTTTTAAATTTATATTTAGCATAACCACAGTTCGGAACAGATCGCTGTATTTTGACAAAAATATGTTCATGTATTACACGTCTAACGTGAAATTAAATATAAGATTTTCAATCACGTCCTGAAACGTATATGTTCTTCTTGTAGATTATGGTAGATATATTATCGTAACATTAACAAAACATACTATAACCATGAAAAGTTGTCAAAAAATTTCCACTTTACACGTTCTGTTTACAAAGTGTAAATACTCTGGTAAACATTTTTTTTGAGCAATTAAAAATCTTATAAAAAAATTACATGATTGAGGAGATATAACAAAGACTTGTCTATGTTGANTGAAAAAATAAACAGTTTCGTGCCACAGTGGAAGGAAGACGATGTTTTTCCTGAAATAAAAATTGAATATTACCCTTACCGCGTTCGGCGCAACAATCTGTCGCCATTATCGCGTTCATTCCCGTAATTATACTAAAGAGTTGGTATTCTCAACGTCATGTCTTTCTGCATCGATATCATTTCCACGGTAGGGTGAAGGTTGGCTTTAACGCCGTACGGTTAGACACAATAATTTTTAAGACACCAGGCTCTCTTGAAACACTTCCCGCAAATACGTTGACATTGCTGTCGATGTGCACCAGTATCAACGTTAATGAACATACAATTAAGGGACAGGTTGTCTCCAAATGTCAACACTGCATAAAAAAGTTATCTTTAACTGGAGTGGATTTCACAGGACGGTGTCAAAACTGAACATAAAAATACCACATAAACAATGTAGCAATAAAATATTATTTCCGCAATTTTGNACAGGACGGTGTCAAAACTGAACATAAAAATACCACATAAACAATGTAGCAATAAAATATTATTTCCGCAATTTTTAAGCTAGTTTGTTGTCTTGGCACAAGGAAGCGCTAGTATAGCTTTCGTTTTCTCGTAGCGCCATCGTGTGACAAAAGACAGTCGAACGTATGTGCCATTTTTAATTTTTACGAATCTTGCCAAACGTATTACTCATCTGCTGTTCATGCGTTTGGTTTAATAACAGAGCTTGGCCGAGTTGAGTATTGTTAAATTTTAAATCAAACAGCGTTAATGAATATGAGATTAAACCTTAAGTTATTGTCATATATGAGTTAGACATTGCAACAATACGATAGTGTTCTAATCGTCCAATAAAAATTGTTAGGTAACCGTTTGTGAAAACATAAATTGTTTTTATCTCCTTCTGTTTTTTTTTTGCATCAAAGTGTAAAAATTGAGCAGATTTGTAAAACATTTACTTTTCTAATAATTTCACAATTTCACTTGACCGACGCATCAATAAAGTGATGAGGCCCATGACAGTGTAAATTTTACGTAAGGCGGAAGAATGTACAATGTGTATACAAGTAGATCATAAGCAGGGCTTTCAAGAGTACTCAGTTCACTGTGAACAGCCTATACCCTACACGCAATGACTTTGTGTAAAACAGGCAAGAACTGACCGCTCAGCCCATGCAGCCAGGTGGATGGATGTAATATTTTACACGCAGATTTTTTTTTCTTTTAAGCTTGCGTGATGACGAGGGTGTTTCTGTGGCACAGAAAATACAGGATCAAGCACGGAGAATAAACGATTCAGTCGACTTTCAGAAACAAACTTGGCGTGGTCTGAGGTAAGGGTCGGTCATCAGAATACCGCGTATGAGAAAGTTCAGCGAGAACACGATGTCCGAGCGTACCACGGCAGTGTAACATTAGTTACTAAGCAACAAACTTGGAAGTTGATTTGAAATGAAGTTGTATTTGCCGTTGTGAATTCTCAGAGTATGTAATGTAAGAACACAAGAAATATGCCGCCAAACTGACGCTAAAGTAGATCTGATACATACTTGATGTTAAATTTATATTTTGGATAAAGTTGTCGGTGTAATATTTGTTTTTTGAGTTTTCAGATACTTTAGCAGCACATTTCTAAACGTAAAAAGATAAAAGCATTTCCTGCTTCCACGTATCTTTACCTTTTAAATTTATATTTAGCATAACCACAGTTCGGAACAGATCGCTGTATTTTGACAAAAATATGTTCATGTATTACACGTCTAACGTGAAATTAAATATAAGATTTTCAATCACGTCCTGAAACGTATAAGTTCTTCTTGTAGATTATGGTAGATATATTATCGTAACATTAACAAAACATACTATAACCATGAAAAGTTGTCAAAACATTTCCACTTTACACGTTCTGTTTACAAAGTGTAAATACTCTGGTAAACATTTTTTTTTGAGCAATTAAAAATCTTATAAAAAAATTACATGATTGAGGAGATATAACAAAGACTTGTCTATGTCGAGTTAATGAAAATCTTTGTCTCTTTGCATGAGACGTTTTATTAGAGTGTTAAGTGTAAGAAACTCAGCGGTGGATTTCAAACATGTGCGTTAGTTTAAAACTATTTTTAATTCTATAGAAATAAGTTTATAAGAACAGAACTAAATGGTATGCCGACAATAAATATGGACACATTGCAACTAGATAAACAATGGATTGGCATAAACACAAACTTAGTAGAAAATAATCTGATTTTCTTAAATAGTATCCTAACAATTTATACAACTAATGAAGTAGCAAGACATTAGTGCTTTCCTTTAGAACAATTACTTTTCAAAAATGTGATATTTCTAATGTAACCTTTTAGCATAACTTATTTCTTATTTTCATTACCTCCATTTTTGTTTGTATTTGCTCTAACACACCAATGCACAAAATTCTTGCAGTAATTTGCATGTTGGCTACTTAAATTAAGTACATAAACGAACAATATATTTAATTTTAAAGCCACTGTGTATTTTTAATACAGGAAATTGCTTACAGCGTTTATTTAACAACCTTTATAGGAATAGATAAATGCAACGAATTACACAAACAAGGTACTTTAAAGCATATTGTTACTGATGAACTCGTTACTTTCGTTCTGGTACTACCAAACACTGCACGTAACATTTATATCTTGCTGCTACTTACGCAAAGTATCGACAAACTCTTTTCACAGCCTCCATAATGTATTTTACTATTACGTATTTACAGTTTAAGTAATCGCAAGACAAAAAAAAATCGTCTCTTTTGCAACAGGGGAAATAAAAAACAAATGTGTACAATACAAGTTAACCTTTCCAGACGCACAAAAATGTAGGATTCCAAGTGTTGTAACTAAGTAATATTTTGGACGGTGTTGCACGTGTCCTGTCACAGCGCTTCCTCAATTAATACAA
The DNA here is from genome assembly GCA_002778355.1 of Clitarchus hookeri. Taxonomy (NCBI): domain Eukaryota; kingdom Metazoa; phylum Arthropoda; class Insecta; order Phasmatodea; family Phasmatidae; genus Clitarchus; species Clitarchus hookeri. Next base: position 39,812 of record NQII01008246.1, read on the forward strand.
ACCATAAATTACGTGCTTGATTCTTGGAGACTATAGGCTGGACCATTCAAAGCCAGAGTTCTAGAGACGTAAAAGAATAACGTTCAACGCAGGAAAGAAGAAGATAATAACTCCACTGGTCACTGATCAATGCTGTGTATCATTCGGGTCCAGTGTGTCATTTCAGTGCAATGCGTCGACTATCAATGGGTCTGAATGGATTAGTCATTTATTAGTGTACCGTGTATATTAAAACGCTGAATAACATTTCTCACTGGGTTTGCCATGCGCAAAATTTGTGTCAGCTAACATCTGAGTCCACTTAAAGGGAGTCCCTAGTTCTCATATAGGTTTCATTGTAAGCAGTTGTATCTATTCTAATTTTTAAAAAACTATGGAGTATTTCAGGACAGAAACCAAATCGGTATTTTGCTGCCAATTCATAAAAATGTTGCTATCGAAACATAAATGCGGTTGTTGAAAAGCGTCAAAGTCAGCGTAAATCACTGTAAGTATCCCTCTGTTTACGATATTTATTCTCACGTAAAACAGTGTTTTTAACTATAGCAACAACGTTTTCTCTTTACTGAACTGATTGCTGTATTAAATCCCTGTAGTCACCACTTAAAAGTCTGAGGAAACACAACACACGCGAAGCTTGTTTAGCTTCTTTTCATCGCCGTCGCAATGCTTCCTTAGGCTGGACGTGACCTTGAAGTGTTTAAGATATTTAACTAAGGAAGCTGGAAGTTACTGATAATCACATAACTGATACGTGATTTGTGGTGGTCTTGGTGCTCGTGAGGATGATAGAGGTGAGTATGGAGCGGTGGCGGAATGCAAGGGCATCCTGATTGGTTCACAAGCCCTTGTATCTGCTGTTAAAAAAGATGTTATCCCGAATATAATTTTCAATAATAATAATAATAATATTACGCTTTGAAATGCGGTTAAAAGCTTGGATGTCTTAATCGATACACATATGTTGTGTGCTGCTCATGTTACCACCTTACGTAGAAAGGTTTACCATTTACTACAAACTTTAAGAAGTTTCAAAAGGCTACTTGCTGTCAGCTCGATTAAAAACCATTTTAGGCGAATACCTATTAATGCCTGTAATTGATTAATGCGATGTTGTTTTAAAACAACCAAAGTAAAAGCCACATGATAAGATTGCAAAAAAACTTCAAAACACCTGTGTAAGATTTATATTTAAATTTAAAGCGTGTGATAGGATTAGCCCCCACCTAAGAAGGCTGTCTTGGCTTAATCTAGATAATAGGAGAACTATTCACGCCCTGTTCTTGCTCCATAAAATACTAAATTCTTCCAAACCTCGCTACCATTACAAGCGGTTTTCCTACCTGCATGATCACCACCCAGTAAATACACGCTCTAAAGCCGACAATAGACTGTTTATACCACTACACAAGACCGAATTATATTCCAGCTCCTTCACCGCTGACGTATCGAAAGCATGGAACAGTTTGCCAGTTAAAAATAGAAGTACTAAAAGTACATTTAAGAAAACACTAAATAAGTACGGTAATCTTGGTGGATGAAGGGATGAGGCTAACTTTTTTGCTAAGTTGGGTTTATGCACAAGTGCATGTGAGTGAGTGTGTGTGTGTGTGTGTGTGTGTGTGAGTAATAAAATTGCATTTTGTGGTTGTTGTTTTAGTAATAAGTATTATACTTGAAATTTTTAGGGTGAACTATCTGTAACATTAAAGTATGTCATTTTAGCAAAGTACATATTAATTTGTAATGAGTTCAATGTAAAAAAGGCGATTGTGCCTTAACTGCACCTTTAAGCTGTTATAAATAATTTAATGAAATACTCCGATAAAACCCGCCGGCCAACGCTAACGCCGACCTCGTTTCCCACGTGCGAAAATGGGGAGTGACCCCACCGGTAATCGAGCATGGATCCCCGTGGGGGGAGGCGGGTGGTCAGACCACTCCACCACCGTGGCCCCCTACATATTTAGTTTCAATGCTTAACTAACACGTAAATTACTCGTTGTAGGCATTGAAGTAAGTAAAATTTTTTTACTGATGTGTGCTTACGAACACCTAATAGTGAAGTACACAATGGAGATTCAGTTCGCCCACTGTGCAAGCACCAGTCAATAATGAAGTTAAATTGTCCCAGCTGCAACCAATAGCATTACCCAATGAAAGACTATGATGCTGTATCGGTGCTCGCTTGTGACCATGCACAACACCGACCAAAATGTTGCTTGTTCTGCAACATGCCACAGGAAAGCTAATATATTTGGAATAATATGTAAAGGGGTTAAATTCACTTTTCATCTATGTTGACGAATTATGCACATTTGTATAGTAATTTAGATTTAAATATACAGGTTGTCCATTAAGACTTTCTCTCATAACAAAAAACAATAACACAATAACTACACAAGTGATCAAATTGCTGTTTTCACTCAAATGTATCAAAGTTTTTTTTTTTTTTTTTTTTTTTATGTGCCAGGTGCTAGCTGAATTGGGAGTAAGATGCGCTATGGCTTCAAAGTAAGAAAAGGCCCAATGTGTTTTCGGTTATCACGAGAACCGGCGACTGTTCAACGCGACTTCCGAAGACATTATGGACGACCACCACCTGATCATAAAAGCATAACAGCTTGGTATACGACGTATTAAGTGACGGGGAGTGTAGGGCCCCGTTAATTAATGGGAAAGCATTTCAGCGAAGCCACTCCAAATCAACAAACACGTCGTACTTTGCGTGAACCTGACATTTCACGTTCAAATCTGCACAATATCTTCAACAAAAGACTTTAATTTTACGCATACAAAGTTAAGATCATGCAAATCTTGCTACCAACTGATCATAACTCAACGCAGTGATTTTGCAACTGAGATTTTGCGTCGCACCGATGACGATAATGCATATCTGCAACGTGTGCGTTTCTCTGATGAGGCAACGTTTCACACCTGCGGCAAAGTGAATAGGCACAACGTGCGCATATGGGGGTCCGAACAACCTCACACCGTTCTTGAACACGTGAGGGATAGTCCGAAAGGGAATGTTTGGTGTGGCCTCATGCATAACAAAGTCATTGGGCCCTTCTTTTTTGCTGAGGCCACAATAACAGCCAGCATGTACCTAGACATGTTAGAACTGTATGCAGCACTTCAGCTAGAAGAGTTTCAACCTTCGGTGGCGTTCCAACAAGATGGTGCACCGCCACACTGAGCATGAACCGTTCGTGCATTTCCCCAATTGTTGAATTGGATGCAATGGCCTAATATCCTGGCCATCAAGATCACCGGACAATACCCTTATTGGTTTTTTCTTCTGGGGTTATGCTAAAGACAAAATCTGTGCTACATGTGTGCCCGATGTCAGGACATTGATTGGGAGGATAACAGATGTAATCGCGTCTGTTTCCGAAGATACGTTGAGAAACACATGGCGAGAAATTGAATACACCTTAGATGTTCTTCGTGCAACCAATTACGCAAATGTAAAAGTTTTCTAGTATTGCTAATAAAAACTTCATGGAGATACTGTACGTATCTGTAAAAACTGCACCTTAATAACATTTGTACTTTTTGTGTTATTGACTTTTGTAATGAGGGTAAGACTTTATGGACATCCTTTACGGTGATTATGAATCATATTTTAGTACTGTAAGAGTACAGGAACGTTATTTTGTAGTTTTGTAATAAAACTGCCAACAGATTCAGGCTGTCGTGTATAGGCATTCAGATAGGCGACGTTTGCCCAAAAAGTGATTTAGCAAAATAGGCATTGGCTAGAAACGTGCTTCTAAATCTCATTCAGGCATTTGACACAGTTTACACTAGGTATAACTGGCATTTTGCAGATCAGGAAGGTGACACAATAGGTAAATTTCCTTTGCCTGGCGCTGTTACTTGGCACAAGTAGTTTATCTGTCTGAAAATGCTGTCAGACTGCTATGAAGAGGCTTCAGACTATTGCAGTATACCATAAGTTGTTTACGTTAAGTGAGCTCTTTTGAAAGACCTGCTTCGATTCTTATTTAAATCCACTGTGTCGCTTTCCGCAAAATGTATATTTTAACAAAGTCCCAGTGACTGCATTTAGCTGTCGACCAAATGGCGCTGTGAAATTATTACAAACATTATTGCATACGTTACTATCACACCGACACTAAATATATTTTTTATAATACATGACATATGATATTTAAGGTGCCACTCATTTCAGCACTGTACTATTAGTAAGACCTTGAAAACGCAACTAAATTCCCTAATTCGCTGCTAACTTATCTTGTATTATTTGTNTTTCCCTAATTCGCTGCTAACTTATCTTGTATTATTTGTTCTGTGGTTGCCTATATTATTTTGAACACCGAGCTCATTAGTAGATAAGGCGTTCATTGCTTAAATACATACACAGTGGAAAATCTANTACATGACATATGATATTTAAGGTGCCACTCATTTCAGCACTGTACTATTAGTAAGACCTTGAAAACGCAACTAAATTCCCTAATTCGCTGCTAACTTATCTTGTATTATTTGTTCTGTGGTTGTCTATATTATTTTGAACACCGAGCTCATTAGTAGATAAGGCGTTCATTGCTTAAATACATACACAGTGGAAAATCTANCTATATTATTTTGAACACCGAGCTCATTAGTAGATAAGGCGTTCATTGCTTAAATACATACACAGTGGAAAATCTAAATCAATAAACAAATCCATGCGCCGGTCAAGTTACACTGTGAAATTGTTGGAAACATAACAAAGTAACTATTACCACGATTGCAACGCTAACGAGTAAAGAGAGTTTTGGTGGTTTGGTTATTAGGTCACTCAGTTCCCACCAAGGCGCATCGCGTTCAAGTCCCAGCGGGGTCGACTCGGATTTTCGTGTGTGGAATACGTGGTGGACGTTGCTGTTGGCCGACAGGTTTTACAGGTATGGGCGTAGATTCAGGTGTCAAGGGGAGCCAGAGCAACCCTGGAATTAGAGGGGAGTAAAAGCTCCCCTGGAATTAGATTGTCCCCTCACAGAGGTGAAAGGGGGTCGCTTTCAATTCAACCTTTAGAACTATATCTAGGAAAATTAAAATTTAAGTAAACTGTTTGAATTCATCTTAAATATGGAAATTCTACAGATATATAAGTGTGTGATATAATTTTTGCTATATGTTTTACGCCTCGTAAAAAAACTATTGACACAAAATATTTTTTGAAACGCCTGTAAATTCCTGAATACCTACCGTTTTCGATACTCCCCTCTTCCCACAAAAACACTTTCTAGGACAGAGTGCCNGCCTGTAAATTCCTGAATACCTACCGTTTTCGATACTCCCCTCTTCCCACAAAAACACTTTCTAGGACAGAGTGCCCGGCAGGGGTGCTTAGAGCTTCCCTCTTCCAAGAACAAATCCAATAATCACTTGTCACGTCCTGCTGTTGTGCTCCTGCTTAGTTCGTGACTTACCGTGCTATGTAATGCATGTTGGTGTTTACTTCACTGCAGTGTCCCCCTATAACAGAAATAAAACTGTGGATACGTGGTTGAAAAGAAAATCGTACAAAGAAAGCTACACTCGCGAAGCTAAGAAACTCGTAACTACCACGAAGTACGGTGTAGTTACTATAGATTTTAAATTGTTATAATACTTAGTGCTAATGCATGAATGTTTGTTTGTTTTGATAATTCTAAATATTGTCTCTTCTGGAGAAAAGCTGCAATTAGTGACGACTCCCACTTCAGCCAGTGATAATGCTGAGAATGTTTCCAAACTAACCACAGATAAAAAAGTATGCAAACATATCCTCATACTAACCTTTTTTCTTAAGGGTGCCGCCTGCCCAGACCATCAAATGGTGTGCGAAGCTTTGGCAGAAAACGTTTTAGTAAAAAACTGTTTCACTTGCGTGAGTGATGTCTGCTTTGGAATAAAATTTAAGAACCGTCACGCGTGTGTATTCACATTTCAGTTTCTAAGTTTTTATTTAAAGCTAATTTTCTCACCAGTCGAAATGGCCAAAAATCGTGTTTTAGCGGTCGTTGTTAGGTGTGAATATCCCGGTGCAGAATCTTTAAAAGGGTATAGATACGAACAACACACGTTTGCCTTTAGTATTATGTCATAAAATTATTGGTTCACCGCTGAAAATCTCAAAGAGGCGCGTTTCTGACGGAAAGACTGCACGCCAGTCCAGTGGCTTGCACGTAGCGGCTACGATGAGGCGTGATGCGTGTGAATGGGTTGCCCTTAGCGCTTCCGTATTTCTAGGCGTCGGACAGCTGGACAGGCGACTACCTCAACGTAGTTCATGGCATTTTCNGCCCTTAGCGCTTCCGTATTTCTAGGCGTCGGACAGCTGGACAGGCGACTACCTCAACGTAGTTCATGGCATTTTCATGTAGTATGTGTCTAAGTTGAACAGTGTTTCAAACAAATATGAAATAATGAAATTGTTGCCTTTCAACGTCCTTAACACATTCGATTTCTTTTCACGAAATATCACTGCCTGCTCAAACAAAAAATTCTTATGTTGCAGCAGCTGAATTGGAAACTTAAAGCGTGAGAGAAGTGTTGACAGTTTGTCCACCCCTGGTCTTGTAATTTTCCTTGCTTTGCATACCTTTGAGCAGATGCTTGCATGAAATATCTGGTGGGCGCCGTTGCCACATGTGACGTAATGCAAAACTTGGATTTAAGGCAGGCAGATTTTTTAAAATTTTTATTACAATGAGATATTTTTAATTTTCATTTCAAATCTACACACATAATTGTGATACTGCACAGCACAGCATGCCTTAGCTAGGGTTTTTTTCTTACAAAGATCAGGTCAATCAATACCGAACTCGTTAACTGGTTGGAGATGCTAAGAGCTGTCTAAAACAGTGATAATTTAAAATTACGTTTAAAAACTGGTCTCAGAACTCAACTTAAGCATATTAACGTTAAAGTTACCAGTGGATATTATGCCATCAAACTTGACAAGTTCTTCTCAAGAACGTTTCCCAGATGACACAATTCCTTGTATTTTAGATCAGGTGGCCTATGAAACAACATCTAATGTAGTTTTGTAATGCCTACTACAAATTTCAAGCTGAAAATCCTTGCTTACAATCCCTTCGATGTTAATTTCTTTATATTGACACTATAGACACAAATATCTCCCCTAGGATTTGTCAGATATTCTGGCTTTTCGAACAAGTGTGCAGTATTGACCATCTGACAGCTTTGAACATAATGCAGGGTTAAGACAGCTCTTGATTGTAGTAAAGATGTAAATTTTATTAAATAAGTTCTCACTCTTCANGAACATAATGCAGGGTTAAGACAGCTCTTGATTGTAGTAAAGATGTAAATTTTATTAAATAAGTTCTCACTCTTCGTCAAAGTTTCGCATCAGTGAAATAACGTTTATATGGCATATTTTCAGCTGGCGACAGTAGTCTAGGAAGGGAGGAACAGTTGAGCGTCTACTATCAGCTCGAGAGTAACTTACGACGACGGGGTGGTTGCATGTGTGGCGGCTTGGTGCAGTGCAAGGGGGGTGTTGGAGGGAGGAAAGGAATGTCTGCCGGACATTTAGTCACCAGGGTGACTGCCATCTTCCAGGGATGTCCAAAAATTAGGTTACTGCTCAAGCTAATGCATTTTATCTGTAAAAGTGTGATGATATAAAGACTACGCTACTGAAGCTGAAAATAACTGTAGCGATCAGCGCTCAATAACTACAAACCATTGTTTACTGCAAATTAGTGATTTAGTGCTATAATTTAACAATATACAAAAACAAATAAGGAATAAAATCATTGTCAAACAATAAGAATAGCATTACCAAGAAATTAAAACAGAAAAATTAAAAATAGGAGATGCATTCAAAAAACTTTACTTTCTGCTTAAATTTAATTAACAGTTTACTTGAGTTCATTAGATAGTGTTCAATCGTTATACTGTTTGCGTAGAAATGATGAAAACGTGCAGGTGTAAGGATTGCAATTACATTTAGAGTTCTGTTTTATTTGCTGATATGTTATTTTGCAATACTTTGCACATGTTCTTTAGTGGCTACGATTATATTTCCATAACCTCGTGCAACGTAAACCATGCCGTCGGCCATCCACAAGCACTTCACCCCACATCCTGTATATAGCCTTCTGTAGCAGCGATATCTCGTCAAGGTAGGGCTTCCCTAGTCGTCAGACCCGTACACTCCGATAGATTCCTCTTCGAAAACTTTCCTTCCCACACGGATGATCGCGAATTTCACTATTATTTGCCTATCTGTGTTGATATTTTTCGATCCGATATATTTCCATCGAATCCCGATCACCTTTTTTATATTTTATTAAAACTGTAGTTTTATTAGCTAAACGTATTCGTTAGTACCCATCGTACTGGATATTGTATTTGTAAATACATATACAGGATAATTCTAAAATCATGGGATAAACATTGAGGGAGGGTAGAGCTCACTAAAACAAACAATTATTGTATAGGAATATATAGACGGGAGTGACGCGTTCAGGCACAAACACAAAAACATAACACATTAACGGAAACATAAAATGTTCATTAGCAGCATACGTAACGAGTGATTCCGTACAGAAAATGTTAACACAGTTCCTGGAAATGCATCCACCATCAGTCACGCATGCTTGGCGATCTCTACATATGACGTGATTGGCTGACAATGGTGGCGATAGTTGAGGGCAGTCAAACGGTGCGCCAGTGACCTGCTGCATCAGCATCAGCATCACTCCACCGACGCTACCAAGCTTGCATTACTGTCTGTGGTAGCAATTTTGAGCTATTATTATAAAAATTGCTGTGAAAAGGCATTTAGCGGTGTCGTTGTAAATAAACAATGTGTTGCATTTCATGTGTTATTTGTGTGTTTGTACCTCAACGAATCACTCCCGCCCATATATTCCTATACAATAATTGTTTGTTTTAGTGAGCTCTACCACCCCTCAATGTTTGTCCCATGATTTTAGAATCATCCTGTATATATATGTGATAATTGATGACTGCGATATTTGTCGGATGGCTGTAGCTCCATGCCTATTCGCTTCCCGATGTGTAGAGCAATTTCATATGTATTCTAATTCACAGTTTCTTTCACGCTGAAGGATGTTTCTCCTACAATATCGTTCTGGTTCATAATTATTATTCATGCATTATTTTTCTACGGTAGCTATTTCAAAAAGAAGTTTACAAATCTCTTGTGTTGCAGATTCACATATAGCAGTGCTGAAATTAATAGCTCCTTATACACTTTTCTTATTAGTATTTCAATGAAATCCCCTGAAAATTTCAGTACAATGCCATTTTTCCCAACAATTAATGCTCGGATTAAAGTATCGCATGCGAGAGTTACTTATTAAGGATACTCGTGTCTGCGTGGTCTTGTTGCACGGTATCCATGGCAAGAGACTTATTACAATTGTAAAACACAACCACGAGTGGTAATCAGAGAATTCTTGTTTCCGTCTTACGTGTGGGAACTATTTAATAATTCACACTGATTCTCTTTTCATTACTCATTACTTAATACTTCTTCTTGCAAGGGCACACTTCCTGGAGCTCACATTTCACACGTCTAACACGGACCTGCCATCTTCCAAGCAGTAGCTTCTCAAACATGTGAAATTTTAACAGCTTCACTGCCTTTATTATTGTGATAGCTGAGAACAAATACATTTTCTTTTGGTGGATATTGGTAAAGCGCGTTAAATGTGTGTTAATTCTTAGTGCTATTAATATCGGCAATTTTATTTCTGCACATGGTGCTCAATTATGATGATTTATCCGTCTTTACTAGGCTAACACTGATCGTAATGAACGTATTCTTAATTTGGGAGTTCGACCAGCGGACATCTTGTTATTCATCCAGAACTATTGAGTGTCGCGTACTGTGAATCTATATGTAATATATTACTAGCCTTGTAATTATGTCTAATTCATTTTGCCTGATATATTAACAACGAGGGCTAATTAAATCAGNCAAACGGTGCGCCAGTGACCTGCTGCATCAGCATCAGCATCACTCCACCGACGCTACCAAGCTTGCATTACTGTCTGTGGTAGCAATTTTGAGCTATTATTATAAAAATTGCTGTAAAAAGGCATTTAGCGGTGTCGTTGTAAATAAACAATGTGTTGCATTTCATGTGTTATTTGTGTGTTTGTACCTCAACGAATCACTCCCGCCCATATATTCCTATACAATAATTGTTTGTTTTAGTGAGCTCTACCCTCCCTCAATGTTTGTCCCATGATTTTAGAATCATCCTGTATAAAAATGTGATAATTGATGACTGCGATCTTTGTCGGATGGCTGTAGCTCCATGCCTATTCGCTTCCCGATGTGTATAGCAATTTCATATGTATTCTAATTCACAGTTTCTTTCACGCTGAAGGATGTTTCTCCTACAATATCGTTCTGATTCATAATTATTATTCATGCATTATTTTTCTACGGTAGCTATTTCAAAAATAAGTTTACAAATCTCTTGTGTTGCAGATTCACACATAGCAGTGCTGAAATTAATAGCTCCTTATACACTTTTCTTATTAGTATTTCATTGAAATCCCCTGAAAATTTCAGTACAATGCCATTTTTCCCAACAATTAATGCTCGGATTAAAATATCGCATGCGAGAGTTACTTATTAAGGATACTCGTGTCTGCGTGGTCTTGTTGCACGGTATCCATGGCAAGAGACTTATTACAATTGTAAAACACAACCACGAGTGGTAATCAGAGAATTCTTGTTTCCGTCTTACGTGTGGGAACTATTTAATAATTCACACTGATTCTCTTTTCATTACTCATTACTTAATACTTCTTCTTGCAAGGGCACACTTCCTGGAGCTCACATTTCACACGTCTAACACGGACCTGCCATCTTCCAAGCAGTAGCTTCTCAAACATGTGAAATTGTAACAGCTTCACTGCCTTTATTATTGTGACATCTGAGAATAAATACATTTTCTTTTGGCGGATATTGGTAAAGTGCGTTAAATGTGTTTTAATTCTTAGTGCTATTAAAATCGGCAATTTTCTTTCTGCACATGATGCTCAATTATGATTTATGCGTGTTTACTAGGCTAACACTGATCGTAATGAACGTATTCTTAATTTGGGAGTTCGACCAGCGGACATCTTGTTATTCATCAAGAACTATTGAGTGTCGCGTACTGTGAATCTATATTTAATATATTACTAGCCTTGTAATTATGTCTAATTCATTTTGCCTGATATATTAACAACGAGGGCTAATTAAATCAGNTAATATATTACTAGCCTTGTAATTATGTCTAATTCATTTTGCCTGATATATTAACAACGAGGGCTAATTAAATCAGAGCGGTTGTATTTATGAGCGACTAATATTGTATTTGAAAATTCAACTTTATTTTAGGGAATACAATTTGCAGAGAAAATGTATTCTTAAAGTTTTAAAATGCTGCTTAATCGCAGCTTAACAGGGCGATCTTATGGTAATGCCATACACCAAGCAATTTTGTAGGTGTATATATATAATTTAAAAAATATGTTACTCTACTCTTTTCCTGAAATACATTACATTTCTTACAATGGAATATATATATATATATATATATATATTTATGTCACGGAAATTAATGTAGAACAAGAACAATTCGATATCATAATCGGATGAAAAGTATGAAAAATTAATTGTGACACAATTACACAAATAGCAAGTGAAGTGGGCAAGTTATAAGTATTTATTTTCTGTAGGTAAATAACACAAAAACGAATCTAGGGTTTGGGTTTGCCTCTACAATGCAGAAAAAATATAATAATTTGTAGTCATCTGTAGGCTTCTGTACAAGCAAATAATTATAAAATAATTAAACATTTCTAACACAATAAAAATACCTACATATTATGCTGATCCATTTAAAATTAATTCTTGAATACATTATTACTAATTTTTTGTAATTGTCATGCATTTAGATATGCAAACATCAATTTTACCAGCAAAACACTTCCTTTATCTTATAAATCAAACAATGTTATGTGAACATACGCTAATAATCTAAGTTGTAGAAGTATTCTCAGCTTGCCAATGATANTTATAAATCAAACAATGTTATGTGAACATACGCTAATAATCTAAGTTGTAGAAGTATTCTCAGCTTGCCAATGATAATAGAATAAACCCTGAAATACTTGCTTGACAAATAAACTAGAATTTATTGAAACGCGAACTGTTTAGCGTCATGCAGAAGATATTTTGTTAAAGAAAAATCTGTGCCTAAAAATTTGTAGTCATTTAACTGAATCTATTACTTAAATACTCAAAAACAAATCCACTTTTTAAATTACACTTCAACAAAATATAAGTTTTNTTTAACTGAATCTATTACTTAAATACTCAAAAACAAATCCACTTTTTAAATTACACTTCAACAAAATATAAGTTTTATTATGTTGATTAATTAAAGCAACATTAACATTGTAATTCACACATAACATTTAGTCTTCCCACTGCTATAAGTATTGAGTCTGCCGGAAACTTATTAACACTACAATACGAAATTCAACACTGTTTTTACTATACCTGAGATGATACATTTCTAGTTAAACTTTTAGACTTGGAATTCGGAGATGTGATATTTCTGGTGTTATAAGGTAACAGACTGAAGATGATACATTTCCGATGACACAAATCTGGCTCTCTGGTTAAGATAACCCGATATGATATGGTGTATAGCGTAAAAAAGATGGAGATTATACATTTCCGAGATGGCACAATTCCGCGTCCCCCAACTTTGGTCATACACAACACAGACAGTTTCTTATTCCGCTTCCTGAAGTGAAAATAAATATCAAAAGTAAAAATCGATTTTGATTACATTTATTCCTTGCAGGTCACTCTGAAAAATGTTTTTGGCTCTCGATGATTAACAGAAACTGAAAACTAATAACAATTTTAAATTGTACAGATATTATTACTATGCATCAGCGGATTGAATAACTCATCGTCATTGGTTAAAGTATAAGTGTAGGCTACAACAGCTGAGTTAGTTTGCGAAATATAGTTCAAGACGCCATTGCATACCTCCCACATTACATCATAGCCGTACTAGTATCCATTTTCATATCACAAGAAATAGTACTTAACATCATGCTACTCCTGTTAGATAAAATATGTTTGGTATACAGCGTAGCTAATGGTATTAATATTTGTGATAAAATAACTTATTGTATGGTTAGCGTATGCTTACACCAAGAGCCACAATTTTATTTTTGGAGGGTTTTTGCACGTAACAGTTGCTGTTCTATAGCTACAACCTTTATCTCAATTTCGAGTAAATGTTAATTAGTTTTACAAAAAAAAAGNGTAACAGTTGCTGTTCTATAGCTACAACCTTTATCTCAATTTCGAGTAAATGTTAATTAGTTTTACAAAAAAAAAAGACAATTTTTCTGATATTCTGTTTTTTTTAACACACATAAGTTTTTATATTTTTATTCTATTCTCAANAAAAAAAAAGACAATTTTTCTGATATTCTGTTTTTTTTAACACACATAAGTTTTTATATTTTTATTCTATTCTCAAGACAACTGTGTGAAGTTACCCCAAAGTACTATTAGTTTTCATATAATGCCACCGTTAACTGTAAAGCATACCACACACAGTTTGCATTTATACAAAAGCATTGTGGTAGTAAAATTACTTGTAGTGTAAAATATACAATAATATTATAATGTACAAGCATTTTCGATGGTTAATTTTTTACTTCATGTCATTAATAGATTGTGATAAATCACGCATCATGTACTTGTTCTTCTGTTTTACACTACTGTTGAGTCCAAATTCGTCAGAATAAAGTGTAAATATACCTAGTCGAGGCATGTTAATTGACATAAAATAAAAGTTGTAGTTAACCACTTACCTAATTGGGCCTATGCAATGTAATAAGAATTTTTAAGTTTTATTGATAATTATTTACTTTTATGTCATCCTCAATACATTTGTGCGAAATTACGTAAACGTACATGTTTTTTCGTGTTACGCCACGAATAATGCTCATTTACCAAAAAAATTGCAAAATATATTTTACCAAAAAATTGTGCTTATTTGTAAAAACGCATTGTGGTAGTAAAATAAATATTGTGTGAAATACGTAATGGTAGCTGGTTTGTATATAAACCATGTAATGTGAAGTTAAAAACTTGCATAATTTTTATTATATCAAAATTTTCTAGTTTTCCAACACCAAATTTTTTTCTTTTCCACATCCTCAGTACATCTGTGTGAAATTACATATAATGTGCATATTTTTTTGTTTGTTGAAAACCACCATCAAAGCAAATTTACCAAAAAAAAAGTGTATATTTGTACAAACGCAACATGGTTTTAACATTTCAACGTGTTATACAAAAGTATGTGGTATGCTTTTACACAAAAATTGAAATGTGTCGTTTTACACTTGAAAAACTGCCATTTATTCAGAATGTTTAAGTTCATAAAAAGGGTTATTGTTTATCTTTCGGTAATCCACAGCAAAATTGTAATTTTATCTGAATGTTCATGTTTTTTAATTCGCATATTGTTTACCTTTTGGTCATCTTTAGTAAATTTGCGTGAAATTACAAATAATGTACTTTTTTTTAGTTTTACTTCACCATCAGTGCAAATTTANAAACTCTACCGCTCCCAAAAAGTACACATAAAATTGCACTTTTTTTTACAGCGAAGAAAACGCTCGTCCACACACGGCACATGCGTCTATGGAATTTCTTCTCCACAATGAGGCACTGTCTTAGCCAGCAAGTTCACTCCGATCTATCCCCGAAAGATGTGTAGGTTCAGCTCAAACGTAAACTGCGACCCGGTGACGATCTGCAGGTTAGATAAGGCCATTTACAACAGCGGCAAGCCTTCTTGCCATATGAACGGATACAATGGCTCCACGACTTCCTTCCGAACTGAATCTGCGAGGAATTGCTACTGACATTGAACTAGCAATGTGTCCGTACTGCCGGCCCTGTTGTCCCCGTGACTTCATATAAAATTATAGCAATGAAGTCGCATGACCATTCAACACGTGCAATTTGATTTCACTTCCACCACTCCTATTAGGTGCAGTCTGTGGGTGGAAATGAAATGGAGGGAAACTTAACAAATATGCCCAGTACGTATAAATAAATGAGAAAAGAAATGTTAATGTTAGCTTGGTGGGCATAGCACTGACGCCCTTTGCAAAGACTACAACTTTTTTTGAGCTCGCTAAAGAACATTTGTGAACATTACACCGCAACACTAGCGACCAGAATCGCAACAACCGAGTGAATGTTGTAAAAAATACAGCAACGCAATGATAAGGCATCAACTGCTGTCTGGCGAGCAATTTGCAAAATACGCAAGACACGTGGCCGCAAACTTGAATTTATTTGATTGCGCGTATAATCTAAGGTGTGTTCAGAAGATAAAACAAACTTAGCACTTTGTTGTAAAAATATTTTTCTTAATTGGTTTTACTTCGGAGAATACGTATGTCAGAACTTCATAAATAAGGCCATTCCCTACATAGGTTAGTCGAGGAAAAAAAAATGTAAAGATCAACTTGTGAATACTATGAAATCAAGTATTATGGCCCCGTTATTTTTCAAAGTATCCTAACCTAACAGGACCACCCAAACTAATATAGGATGATAACAGGTGAATAAATGTTTTTGTATTTTAAACTATATTAACTTAAAATGTGTCATTAGATCAATTTATTTTAAACTAATGTATAATTATAAACTTGCAAATGTTTATTTTATCCGTTTAATACCAACGTCAACACTAATCGCCATGTGATTTCTGAAGTAACCTGAAAGAATAAGGTATTATTTTCCTTTTGGTGTTCAAGCACACTAATCTGGGGCGTTATTTTCCCGTATAGATGTTTGTTTTTGTGCTGATGTCAGTAACCATAGTAGATGCATTCAAATTAATCAGTCCTTTTTGCAGTATTCTTATTATGTACTTCCTCTTTGTAAACTCTTTCGGAGCCATCGCGCGCGATATATCGACATCAAGGCATGCACTGACGGCAGTGAGCAACTGTTTGTAACCGTACGTAATCAAATTTTGGTCCTCTGATCAACGGTTGCTGATTCATGGTTTTATTATGGTGATCTTTAATGTAGTTCGTGGATTCAAAAATCGGGCGAGATGTGACTGTGTGAGCGCCGTACAATTTCAGTGATAGAATTGTCCAGTATANCTGATGTCAGTAACCATAGTAGATGCATTCAAATTAATCAGTCCTTTTTGCAGTATTCTTATTATGTACTTCCTCCTTGTAAACTCTTTCGGAGCCATCGCGCGCGATATATCGACATCAAGGCATGCACTGACGGCAGTGAGCAACTGTTTGTAACCGTACGTAATCAAATTTTGGTCCTCTGATCAACGGTTGCTGATTCATGGTTTTATTATGGTGATCTTTAATGTATTTCGTGGATTCAAAAATCGGGCGAGATGTGACTGTGTGAGCGCCGTACAATTTCAGTGATAGAATTGTCCAGTATANTTCGTGGATTCAAAAATCGGGCGAGATGTGACTGTGTGAGCGCCGTACAATTTCAGTGATAGAATTGTCCAGTATAGATAATTTGATATTAATATCTGTGCTTGGCGTCGCCTGATTACCAGAAAGAAATTTCTTTGGACTACAGTATTCTGTGCCCACTTTTTATTGAAGTACCATGTCAATATTTGACATAGTTATACATTCTCCGTTAGATTTCATTGCAGCAACCAAAGTCTGTGAGTAAGCGGTAGCTTTTTCGTTAAGCCTGATATTTTGATTCACTCGTTCTAGTGGCTTTTGCATAGCACGGTATGGGCGGAAAATTGCAGAGAGCCCATGATTGTAGCGGGTTCCTAACTTCTTGAATACCATACGATGCTGAAATCAGGCCTATGTGTAACTGGGTAGGCCATTCAGTGTACTGACATATAAGATAAATAAATAAAATTCCACTCAACTAATTGGTTGTGTTTTCATGCTCTGTCATTCCAGTCAGGCGATGTCTGTCTTGTGATGTCACAACCGTCAATATTTCCCGTTTTACCCCAAAATCACCTAATAAATCAAATGATTTAACCCTAAAATCGCATTTTCCCCCTTATTACAAAAAATATTTAAATCAAATTATTTTATAATTTTTATTTTTCGCACAAGTTAGAAAATCAGCAAGGTGGATCCAAGGCACTTTGAGAAAGTCTGCGAATCAGCAAAGCCGATTTAAGCCCTCCGACGTATGAGCCAAATCAACACGGTAGAGTCAAGGCTGCTTGATGTGAGAACCAAGCCTTGCGGATCAGGTGGGACAGAGGCCATATTTGTTTACATTATTGACACCAACCACCATCTTGGAATTCCGTGACGTTGATCTTTGATGTCATTGAACACGACGAATTGAGAAAAAATACAAAAAATGTAAAAGATAGTAAAAAATAAAAACAAATTTTTTACAAATTATAAAATAAATGTTTAAAATTTTATTTAAATAATAAAATTCATAAAACAACTAAATTTCAAAATTTAATAAAAATCATGTTTATGTACAAATTTTAAAAAAATTAAGAAATTTTCGGAAACGTTTCGGAAAAAATATTAATATTTTTTAAACCCACTTATAAGGTGGAGGATTCGATTCTCGTAACGATGGTGGAGCACACATACTTAGCTTCTATCTGTACGGTGACCAGCAGATGACTAACACCCGCCACTGTATTTCAATTACTATTTAGTGGGGCCCATACCCAACTACCCTCATATACCCCCTTCCCGTTTATTGTCGTAGCATTTGCCCACTAAATTGCACTGATAACTCATGTTTTCAGTATTGTCCATTAGAGTCCGCTGGTAACTCGTGTTTTCAGCATCGACCACCAGAGTGCACTTTTGTCACCCGTTGCCAAACCTGTCAGCTACATTGAGCTAATATCAACTTGCGCTGAACGGCGACGAGACCTAAAATACTCCTTTTTTTTTAATTCGTTAAGTATGCAACTTGACGTACTAAATTACACTCTTTTATCATAAAATTTTATTAATTTTATAATTGGGGTTTTATTATAATTTTATTTGCATCACATCATTTTAACGATATTGATTTTATATAAAGATGCCAATTATCGACAGCGGATAAACAAAAACACGCAATACATTTTTAAACAAATTGTATTAGTTTAACACTATCTACTACAATAACATAAGAAAACGCATACACCCATTGAAAAAGTGCATGTGTACGTCCATATTTTATCGCAGTAAAAAATATTTTGTGGAAACGTTTTTAATAAATGCAGTGAATCTTATGTGTTTTTGTGTGCTGAAACCGAATCTGGCATCAGTTTTGTTGTATCACCCACAGTTCTTTCACAATATACATTTGTATTCAAAAAATCGATGTATGCTATTGTATTTAAAAAAAATTCATTACATTCATTTTAAGTGTTTATTTTTTTATATTTCCTTTCTCTCTCCTCTTTGAAGCTTCTTATGTAGCTTTTTCTCCGATGTGATGCATTTTGTTGTTCTCGGTGAAGTAACCAGCATTAATCACCCATCATGCTGACATTTCATCGTCCCTGATAACGTTTCTCCATCACTTTGATGTCCTGGTGAAACCGCTCCCCCTGCTCATCACTCACATCACCCAAGGTGTCAGTGAAAAAGTCAAGATGGTTGTGTAAGAAGTGGACTTTAAGGCTCATCAGGCATCCCAGATTTTTGAACATGTCTATCATATTAGCTACGATTAGCTCATAGTTTGGGTCTTTAACATTGCCCAAAAACTTAGTCACAACTTGCTTAAATGATATCCAAGCCTCCTTTTCCTTTGTTGTTCGATTACAACTTTGAAACAAAAATGACATCATTTTACGAATGTCAGGCCCAACGAAAACCCCTTCTTTCAGTTTGGCTCCTGATAAATGTGGAATCTTTTCACATAAATACTTAAAACATTCACCATCTTTAAGCAAGGCTTTTACGAACTGTTTCATTAAACCTCATTTAATGTGAAGAGGTGGTAAAAGAATTTTTTTTTGGATCTATTGAAGTTTTATGCAAAATGTTCTTCTTTCCAGGTGTTAAGGTTTTTATTGCAGGCCAATGTTTTGTGGACCAGTGTCGATCCCTTGCTCTGCTGTCCCACTCGCATTTAAAACATGGAAATTTAGTAAATCCCTTTTGTTGGCCTAGAAGCATGCAAACAACTTTCAAATCCCCACACATCATCCAATCGTGAGCAGGATTTCCTTTAAAATAATGTTTAGATTTTTGTACGTTTCATTCATATGGACTGAATGAGCCACAGGCAGTGAAGCATAAGTATTACCGTTGTGTAAAAGAACAACTTTTAGGCTAGTTTTTGATGAGTCTATAGAAAACCTCCATTCTTCATTGTACTCAATTCCAAATTCATTCATTGGACCACCAATATCATAGCAGTACACCAAATCCTGTTCTTGCTTAAAAAACTTTGCGAACTGTTGATCTCTCGTTCTGTATTGATAAATAGATGCTCCAGGTGCCAACAAATGTTTTTATTTTAGCCTAGAGCCAAGCAATTCAGCTTTCTCTTTAGTCAAACCCAAATCTCTTACCAAATCATTTAACTCAGCATGTGTAAACAACTGAGGTTCTAAATTTTCTAGAGAACATTGGAACTCATCATCATCCGGTTTACCTTCATTAGATTCACTTTCACTGGACTGATCAAGTAAAACGTCATCAATAGCCTGTGGTGGTTCAGGGACAGGAAGTCCCGGACCATGACCGACTGGCCGAATAGCTGAAGAAAGATTAAGGTAGACAATTAATTTCTTATTTTTGGAGTTATATCCAGTAACGTCAATGCTACAAAAATAACAATCGTCTGAATGATGTTTTGATTCTCTCCATATCATGGGTACTGCAAATCTAAAAGCTGTATTTTCTTTTTTTTTTGGCCATTTTCTAAGGTCTTCAACACAAACATAGCATACCTTGTGTGGAGCCCAAGGTTTTTCTTAATCACTGAGCTTTATTCCAAAATATACCAAGAACACTTTTTTTTTTTAACAAACTCTGTAATGTTTCTTTGATGTTTTTAAATTTCAAACTGACCACATATATAACAAAAACTGTTGGGAAAGTTTTTACAACCATGGTTAGCCATTCTTAAAGCACATGGGCAAAAAGCTGAAAAGTGGGATTGTGTTGCCTGAAATAAAAAAAGAAAACAAACAGTCGTACCACCACTGCCAACCTAATTTCATTTAGATTTACTGTTTGTTTTAGTATATTTATAATGTGCATCAAGTATATAAAAATGTATATAAATGTATATACATTTTTTTATAAATAAAGTATATAAAAATTCACAAATATCGGATAAAAAATTAATTTCTCACATTTCGTATATTCAAATGTGAAAAAATGGTGGGTGTTATGACTTTTTTTATTATTATTTTCGGACTCAGCACACCAAAAAATATAAGAATCCGGCAAAATCATTAAAAAAGTTTTTTTATATTTGGTCTGTGTAATTTTTAATAAGTCTGAACACTTTAACATAAAGGTAACTCACCTAACTTGCAACCAAAGTATCATTGTTTACGATAGGCCTAAACCTAAAGGTAACCAACCTACAGGAGCCATATTAATGAAATTGACACTTAATTATTAATTTGTTCCTTTATTTTGTATATACTTTACGATTTTATAATATTATGTGAATAGAAATTTGACTATAAATACCAAATCCATAGAATAATAATTTAACCCTTATTTCATCATAATTACGAC
>NQII01008246.1:61533-75282 GCA_002778355.1 Clitarchus hookeri
TAATAAAACTGATTTATTGGTAACCTGAAAACGAGGTGAATTTATTAGTAAATTGGACCTAGAGACAATAGTGTCGACGTATTCCTACGCCCTAACACGGAGGGCCAGCATCAATCGCTAGCGCCTCACGCCGAGAGCAGATTCAATACCTACTTATAAACCACATCATTGGGCAGGTATCAAGTTTAAACAGTACAAAAATTTTAATTCTTTGAAAATGTGCTATAAACGGCTATTGGACACTTGAACACCCTTATGGCANAAACGGCTATTGGACACTTGAACACCCTTATGGTACACTCCTACTTAAACAAGTTTCCACGCTCTAAAAGAATTAAAGGTGCGATAAGGGTGAAACTGGTACTAGTATCAAGTGCCGCATGCTGCCTATAACTATGGAATACCAAGGGGTCACGCTAAAATTAGATTGATTGTAAATTTTTAGCAAATTTAAACGTATTTTTCTGTCCTAGCTTTGAAAGTAAAGCTGTTCTGATGCTGGTTACACGAGGCCTTGCATTACCAAGCAACAACTTGACTCGACGTGTAAGAAGACCATCTATGGGGCAGACGATTTTCCAACGACGACGAAGGGATAAAATTTTTAATGAGCCGGACGCCACTTTCTGTCGTCAGGGAATAGAAAACCTTATTTTACGCTATGAAAAATCCTTAAATAAATTTGGTGATTATGTCGAAAAATAAAGGATTGTGCCGATCTTTACCCGTTCACCTACAAAAATAGAGAAACTTTCTTTCTGACTTAGTCTCGTAAAAAAAAAGTAGATTTCGGGCACTTTGCAAGACAGTTCAAACTCCAGGGATAGATGTTGCCTTAAAATAGCAAACACTTCAACGTCTTAAACAAATTTGGATTCACAACCTTCCATAACGTACGCTGGCGTGCAATCAACCATGCTACGAAGGTTTACTTGCACAGATGATTAGATAGCAGATTGCGAGAGTAGTCATTTTGTTGTGCAAACAACGTGCATCACCTGCCCACTACAATTTAAAGACTTTAACCAGCTGCTGCAGCTGGTGCTATTGTCTATCAAGTAGTAGTCGAGATTCTGCGTAATTAAATATTAATTTTTTTTTCAAGATATTTTACTGCACAAAACTTTTAGATACTTAAACCTCTTTGAAGGGATGTCAACTTTTGGACTTCCGAACGTCTCTGTTTGAGACTCCCTTTTCTGTAGATTTTTTTTCTTACCTTTTTAAACTTTTTTTTGTAGTCATTAAAAACAAATTTACTTTATTTCTGTTTTCCTGAGCCACTTTTAAAACCAAATATGTAACCTTGAGACGTTCTGAGCCTTTTAATTGTAGTAAATTTGCTTACTGTTACGGTGTGGTCAGACCTTAGCTGAACGGCTTGCTTGATCACACCTTCAAACATAAACGAGCGGGATTGCAACGCCACCATTTGGTCATCGACAGTTGCAGAAATTCCCTCCACCGGTCACTGAGCGCGGCCGCAGAACCACGCGCTTGATATAGGCCGTCATTAACCGTCTCGTCGTCGTCATTCATCATTAGACCTTTGGGCGACCCGACCAGACAAGCAGACCAGGAAGATGGGTGTCCGGCCGTCGCTAACCGTCTGCCGTAGAATCAGCCTCCGGTAACATTAACAAGGTGATGACGTTCCAGATAGGTTTTTAATAAAATGGCGTTAATAGTAATAATTAATTAAATAAACATCATCTTAAATTCCATGTAAAGCTCCCCCGATCAATAGTAACATAAATAATAATTGTGTAACCATAAATGGTAATAATAAACCTCTTTAGAAACTGTTGTACTCTACCGAAGTCATTGAGTGATTATTGAGTTACGCCCCCAGCATCATTCATGTACGAATTGGCTGAAAAGCTAGTTCGTAACATTACGCATACAGACTGTAAAATTACAAAGCGCTAGTTACCGCTGCTATTTTCTTTTACATACTTTGATATCGTATATTTTTTCAAGTCAAGTAGCTGTGATGCTGTTTGATACTCCCTTTCCTGTATTTTTTTCTTTCCTTTATTAAAATCATTTTTATACACTGTATATTGATAGTATTAAAATAAATTTTACTTTTTTCTATTTCCCCGAGTCATTTGTGATACGGAAATGACNCTAGTTACCGCTGCTATTTTCTTTTACATACTTTGATATCGTATATTTTTTCAAGTCAAGTAGCTGTGATGCTGTCTGATACTCCCTTTCCTGTATTTTTTTCTTTCCTTTATTAAAATCATTTTTAAANCTGTATTTTTTTCTTTCCTTTATTAAAATCATTTTTATACACTGTATATTGATAGTATTAAAATAAATTTTACTTTTTTCTATTTCCCCGAGTCATTTGTGATACGGAAATGACGATAATTAATGGCTGCATGTTCGGAGACTTCGGTGCCGTAATGGAATACCTATAATATTAGAGTGAGACAGATTTCAGTCTTGTATTTTTCACCTTTGAATAAATAGCTGCACTTGGCTTCGTCTGTTTGTAGCGTGTTATATTCCCTAGAACAATCCCAAATATAATAATAGAAACACCAATCAGACATTTACAAACTCAAAGAACTTGTTTTAAGTGTGAAGGAACCTAACTTCCAAAACAATATTGAATTAATATTTAAAGCTACAACTATACCGACGAAAATTCTAAAGTAGGTCCTCCAAATGTATAGCTCACTATTGTGCATAAAGCAATTAATTTCGCGAAAAGCTTAAGATACTGGGTACAATAGTTTTTTAATAACTTGTGTGAAACTTATAGGTTCTGAAAAGAAAACCTGAAATAAGTGCGAGAAGGGGTGGGGGGGGGATCGTTGATGATCTTCTGCAATCGATTTAATAAAAGCTTTATTGTCATCACAAAAATCCGTCCCTTAGTTGGCATCACACCGCCGGACGTCCCATGCCGCAGACAAACTCCTTAGCGGTCCGGGCCACCGTAGTAGGGCAGTTAATAACTCCAGCAATAATACGTCCCCTGCTGGCGTCCCACATGTGGCTTGTCCAATTACAACCACGCCGGCACCGCCGCCTCTTGTTCTGTCTCGCCGTTCCATTAGCATTGACGAATCGCTACAGGCGTGTGTTTGCGAGCTACAAACTTGTCACGCTAGTTGTGATAATTATTTAGATTGCTCCAGGGGCAAAGAGGACGAGGGAGAGAGAGAGTGAGAGTGATAAAGAGGAGAAGAGAGAGAGAGAGGGCTCGCGTAATTGGTGTTCGAGGCCTCTTGTCCATGCCTCCGCGGCTGGAGTAGGAGAGGGCGACACGGAAAAGAGGAGGATGGGGGAGGTGTAGTTGGGGAGGGGGGTGGTGGATAAAAAGGGTCGCGGGTCGCTTAAAATTCTCCAGGAAAATTAAATTACGGCCCGTGCGTTCACCCCCGTCCCCCCTTTGCCTTGGCCACTCCACTCTATCACCGCGCCACTTGTTGTGACATACGCTCGCGGGTTGCCGCTGTTGCACGGGCGAAGCCAGGCAACCCGCTTCACTCGTAGCCGCTCCAACGTTTCCAGTGAACCTCACTTTCCGTCTGGCGCAACTTCTGTCTATATTTGCACAGTGGGGCTATTTGGCCAATATAGTCCATTCACGCTCGCTTCCCAACTTTTCTGAAGCCCTGCCGAGGTTCTACTTCCGGGATATTCCTCCGCCTCGTGCAAGCAAAAACTTAACCGAGTCCATAAAATTACACCAAAGGGGCAACGCACAGCATTCGTTCGGACTCGGTGTAATAATAATTCAGACCCAGTGTACACAGGTGTGTACATTACTGACATGCAGGTAATATTTGGCCTGCATTGCACACTGCGAAGCTCAGTTACCAATTATCTTACCTGAGGGTAAATGATTCGCAAACCATCTTACTGGTCTAGGTCATAATTTGTTTATATAACTGTAGCCGAACATTCAGCTTACAGTTCATTAGCTGTGGCGACGAATCAAATGTTGTGTCCACTGAAGTAGAGCACGCATCATAATTTTTTTTGTTTGCAACACCTGAAACCGTAAATTTAAGTGGATCTGAAATTGTTAAAAACTATTTCTTACTAGGCATTACTAAGAAATCAATTTTTTTTCCCACTGCTGTTAATCATATTAATTATAAATGAAATAATGTAATTTATAGATACGATATAAAAATTGTTCAATTTAACTAAAAATATTATGATAACAGTTTATAAAACGCTTGTTTTACATAGCATATTTAGGAAACAACCAAACACATAATTCAAGGGGTGATTTTTCAAAGGTTTTATTCAAAACGTGTGAGGAAAAANATATTTAGGAAACAACCAAACACATAATTCAAGGGGTGATTTTTCAAAGGTTTTATTCAAAACGTGTGAGGAAAAAGCGATTAGACTATAATTATTAAAATACCTCCGTTTCACTGTTATCTAGCAAGATGGCTAAGTGGTAACATTCTCGACTCGCACTCGATAGAACCCTGGGTCGATTCTCGGTTCGGCTGTCGTGATTTTGGTTTCGTGTAGTTTTCTGAAATAACTCCAGACAAATGCTGGGATAGTTTCTTATCTCAGACAATGGCCGACTCCTTCCCCGTTCCTCCTTATCTGAGCAACGTTTATCGTCTTCAGTGACTCCGCTGTCAGGGAAATTGGAAACCTTTCAGATCCACATTATTTTACGGCTTCAGGCGTTTAAAACAAAAAATTGAATGATACTTGCACTTGAGTTGACACTACACTTGTTTTGTTAACAGAACGAAAACGTTTTAAGGCTTTGCATTCTGCTAAAATAATATTAACCAATCATAACATAGACTAGTAACATGATTTACGAATCAGTACCTCACAATGAAGATTACTGGCTATCGAGCCTCGCAGTGTGAAGTGCCGGCCAAAAATAACCATCAATTGTAGACTGCAAGGACGTTATACGTAATTATAGCTATAAAAAAATGCTCGTTTCGTAATTATGAAACTAACATGCAATAAACTTGCATAAATTTTTTATAAACACGAGTAGCGGTACNAAATGCTCGTTTCGTAATTATGAAACTAACATGCAATAAACTTGCATAAATTTTTTATAAACACGAGTAGCGGTAATGCAGTGATTCTCTGACAGACTTAGATAACTGTGGCAATGACCTTAATGTATGTCTCTCTTTTTACTTTACTTACAGGTTACTCACTAACTAGGACTTGAAATAGTATACACGCAAGATTAAATTAAACATTCCAGATAATTTTACATAAGTAAGCCTGAATATTCCATCCTCAATTGAAACACCACCAAAAGCCCAAGCACACACTCGTTGGCACACGTACAACCGAACATGTTACACAATTAATGGGACTGATAGTATTTTTGCATTTAACAGAACCCATATGCCACGTCCCTACTTAATTTGACGAACTTGGAGCTACAAGCAGTGCATTTCTCTACACCGAAGCTATGATTATTGTTATACACTGGCCTAGCAGATTTTCATACATTCAGAGCTATAAGACTACAGCGTCAACGAATGAAAGTGGCAAGCTCCGTTTGACGGAATGCGAGAACACTTACAATAGGTTTGGCATGAAGGTTCGTATACAAGTAATTATTACCTGTAACGTAGTGTTTGAATTGTGTGGGGACATTATCGCTCTAAAGGATATGATCACGAACAACAAAGATATCTTTTTTCCAAAACCAATTATGTTCAGTCGAATGCTAATGTATACAAATTAGAATATGAGACAATTAAGAACTTAAAGGTGAAGACTGATCAGCGTATTAACGCTCGATAATTAATGACAAATTACAGTCCAAGCAGTGGCATATACACTAACGATTGTGAAGAAGGCAACACCAAGAAGGATACATATGATTTAAATGAGCTGTATACCACAGATTAGGTACATGGCAATACGCAATTGATTAGAATTACAGAACTGCACATGATCTCTGTCCTTGAGAATTCAGTATGGTGTGAAGTCCACACGTGCTGCAATCAGAGCCCCTAAACATTGTGGCATGGAATCCAAGAGGACCTGAATATGTTACTGGGAAAGCTCCCTCCACGAGGTTTGTATGCAAGTCCACAAAGCATCAAAAGTGGTTAATGGAGGACCGTGATGAACAAGTCGCCGGAAGCCATATACCAGATATGTTCAATGGGCGACATTTCAGGCCAACGTGCAAGCCAGGGAAGCAGTGGCAGGCCCGTCGTTCATTGAAGATGGCTTGCACATTCCTCGCCACATGTGGACGGGCATTGTCGTCCTGAAATATGGTATGTGGAGGTGCCTGAAGGAGGGACACTACCTCGGGTTCTGAAACCTCCCTGATGTAGCGGTTGCTGATTAGATTACCCTCAATATATAGATGTCGAGATCGCATGTTGTATCCCATGGCGCCTCAGACCATCACACTTGGCGTCTGTCCGCTATGCCGCTCCACAAGGCCGGCTGTCAGATTGCTGTCAACACGGTAGTGTCTAACACATTTGCGGCTATCACTGTAGGACAGGGTTGAAGCAGGACTCGTCCGAAAACATCACATTTTGCCACTCAGCATGCCAGCGATGGCGTTCACGTGCCCATTGCAGTCTGAGGCGTTTGTGGTTTCTGGATAAAGGAAGCCGACGCAATGGCATGCGTGCCACCAGTCCAGCCCGCAGCAGACGGCCTCGAACCGAAGACGCAGACAGGTCCACACCCGTTGCAGTGCTCCAGTGTCAAGCCAACACTGTGGACGAGGCTGTGCGGTTCGTTACGGCCATGCGGACAATATGGCGGTCATCCCTTGCTGTGGTCACATTGCGTGGTCCAGTACCCCCTCGTCACTGCGTACGACCCTCTTCTATCCACTGGTTCCACACACGTATCATTGTCGTAGCAGCATGCTCTGTACGAGCCGAAGTGTCACGGTATGACAAACTCGTTTCCCGGAGACCGATCATTCTGCCCCGTCCGAACTCACTTACATACTGATAGAGCATAATTTTACGTTGACGAGGCATACTGACACGTGCTTTCACTTCGGTTGACGGCTCTCCACTGACTGAGCTTGGCGTAACACTGACCTTTCCGGTCATACAAGATAGGGCGCTGCTGGGCTTACGTGTATGCCATCTCTCTGCAATCGTAATCACTTCTTGCTGATACAATGTTCTACACATCCTCTGAGTTTGTATTCATTCGGGGCATTTTTTCTGGGTGTTGCAATTTTGAAAACAATAGTGTATCTCTGTGACAAACTGACCAACCTATTACATGATTTTTCAGAGGCAGTTCATTTAGATTTTAATCATTTATCTTATTTATACAATGGATTGTGCTGACTAAACAATAGAATAATATAACCTTTGAAGTAAGGCTGATAATTAATTATTACACATAAAATAAAATGATTATACAGTATATAGCAAAGGATAGAATTGAATAACCAATAAAACCAATACTTAAGATTCCGAAATCTGTTCATGAATTAAAAACCACTGTGAAACCATAATGATAAGTGAGTGCAAAATAATGGCAAAATCACTCTATTAACTTAGCAAGTTTGTAAAAGGAGAATGCTTCGAAGTCAATGATGAACGAATGCATGGAGCATTCGTTTCTGCCATTATTTACGGTATTTCGAAGAATGGTTTCGCCAAATTTGAAATTATTTGTCCCTTTGTAAAAACGAAAGCTTCATCAGTAGGTTTTCATTAAATGTATGTTTTCTAATAATCATATTCTTTGGTCTTGGACCTATAATTTGAGTTATAAGATCTGGCCTATTCGAGATTTCTAAACATATTGTACCATTACATTATGTACAGTGTCTGTATCGTTGCCCACAAACGTAGGCGAAGCACCACAGCGGAGCCGATATCGGCATGGTAACAAAAGTGGTGACGTAAACTCGGGAGTAACGATCTTCAGGATTCCTGGACTGTGAGCCTTCTGGACTTGGCAGAAATGCCTCGGGAGCACTGTAGTCCATCAAGCAACACATACATGTTCGCCATCGCACGTTGCCAGGACACTAACGTTGATCCAGCATGAATCAGATTATCACAGACGAATTACACGAAGAATATTCTTAATTTCTTGGCTGATCCAAAACATGCAGTGAACTACAATCATATACAGATTACCTGCTACAGCACAAACACTCCACATTGTTCACCCCTTGTACACAGCTTTCCACGCACACAGTCCCTGCCAACTCAGTTCCCTCACCACCCTCCTCATTTTTTCATATCTAATTTGAGGCAGGAAATGACCAGGGCGTTTGTAGGATAACTAGCCAAGTACAATCGATAGCATGGTAAAAATTTCCAGAACGTGCTGGTAACATAAAACAACACATAACTTACAAACTAACGTTACCTACCAAATATTACAAAATAATAATAAACCTAAATTAAAACGTCAATTGACTAAAAAAAATATGCAGCAGCACTGGTTCCAAAATTTACGGCAACAGCAACAAAGGGAATTGAGTGGGAAACGGGTACAAAGCCTTATCAAACACCTAAAGAACACTTATTTTTATCTTTTCCCATTTTCTCGTATAAATGTGACGCGAACGTCACCACTGCAGTATTATTTAAATATTTAATCTAGGGATAAATTTGGTAAAAAAATGCAGTTGGATTTTATCTGTACAAAATTGACTACTTAATACACTATAATAATAAAACATCTATCGTTATAAATGTTTTACAAATGTGTTCAGAAATGTATGCGTGAACACTGTTATTCAAAAGTGCTATTAAATTAACATGTTCAGTGATGAAATAACTCTGGTCGCCCGTCGGATTAAAATGTTTACATAAGTAAGAAAATCATTTTCCACTTACATGTTCAGGATTTGACAATCTTTGGTATTTAACCTGTTTATCCGCCCGTTTATTAACTAAAAAGTCTCGGGTTCCTCTGGGGCGTTGATTACTGTGAAATAATCTGGCTTCCTAGATTAGTTAATTTCGAATATCTACTGAGGTTGTTCAGCTGTGCCTCGCAAGATACACTAATGATTAACTTCTATGTGTAGATTCTTTGCACTGGATCTGAACTTCCCAACTTAAAGGCATTAAATTCCCTCACAGCTTAAGTAGCATCAACATTATCCAACTGCATAATTTTCGAATAAACTAAAGCCGGAATCTTCTAGCCATTGCATCTTTTTTTTACGAAATTTACTGGCTTTTATGGCAGTTGAATATTCCTTACTAATTTATAAGACAGATGAAGCTGCTGTTCAAACATTGTCAACCTGGTTCGTGTTGATGAGTCCAGTGGCTCGTGGCCTTCCGTTTTTGAGCTTACTTCAAGGTCCTGCGTGCCAGTTTTGCATTGTTTGCAGATGCAACATCTGGATACGTCTGAAAACAAAGAACCGATTCAAACGGACGCTTTAAAAAATTAAGCACAGTTCTGCACAGGCACAGTGTTTATTATTGAACAGTACAGTCGAATGTACTGTTGCATATAACTAGTAATACAATGGTAAAATTCGTTAACTATTTTAAACAAACTTTTTATTATTAATGGTAACTGTTTCAGTTTCAAAACACTGAGGATACCTGGAGGGAAACGTTATAGGATTTCGAAGACACGAGGGTTTTCCCACCTGTACTTGGAGCCATGGATGAAAAGTGTTTTAGTATTTTTCCTCAATTTGGTAGGGGCTGAGTATTTTTAAATTACAATGGATAACATAGCATGGTTTTAATGTTGATCCTAAATGCCGGTTATGGATTTATTTTGGTGTATTTGTAGTTGATGGTCAGATATCTGAGGTAGGTTATCATTGACATGTAAAGTTTTTTAGATGGCTGAAAATTAACACTGCGAATTTCCAAAAACAATATATACAAACGAAAGTCTTCCGTGTTTTTATTGGAGATGAAGCATTTCTAATTCGTGATTATTTTATGAACACATTTACTCACAAATTTTTGACATCAATGACATCAGAAAAGCGTGTTTTCACCGAAATAGCCATATGTATGTTAAGCGATCGTTGACTGTTTCGGTATTATGATATTTTTTATGTTTTGTGCCTAACTCGCAGATTGAGAAATATTGGCTTGTAGACATGAATAACTCTGACAGACGCTTGCATATTTGTTTTAGATCAACTGACCGATTAGCCAATCCGGCACAATAACATTTACGTTCATCTGTCTTAGCACGGCGCCGAGAAACATATGGAGAAACAAAAAAAAACTTTGGAAAGCGTAGTTTTTCCGTGACATTTGGTAACATTAAAAAAAATTCCACGTTAAACGTGTTCCTTACTGACATCATAAACTGTCGCATTGTACCAGCTACGTTCCCTGCATTTTTTGATTTCGTTACTCCCATGGCTTTGCCCTGAATATGTGGTGCAAAGGGTAGTAAGTGTAAATTAAAAATGTTTGAGAGTAAGTGCTAAAGTGATTAAAACAAATACAACAGATTAAAAATGAGTTTATTACAACAAATTATAAAATATTCTCAAAATGACGACCATCTTTATCAATACAAACATGGCATCGTTGGAAGAATTTCTCTTGGAAGCGTTGGAACGCTATTCAATGTTTCTTCTGCATCTTGCAGTTTTCTTACCAGTTCCTCCAAACTGCGACATTCTGTTGAGTAAACGAGATATTTGTAATGTCCCCACGCGAGTAAATCGTTCGGGTTCGGGGTCGTGGGGCCTTTGAGGCCAGGTTATGGGTCTGCCACGACCAATCCATTTTCCTGGGAACTTTTGGTTGAGAAAAGTCCTTACGCGCAAGGTATAGTGTCATACCGTGCATCGTCATTTTGAAATGTCATGTTTATGCGCGTCTCCAAATCAACATCCTCTANCAAGGTATAGTGTCATACCGTGCATCGTCATTTTGAAATGTCATGTTTATGCGCGTCTCCAAATCAACATCCTCTAAAGGTCCATGCGGATCGTTGGTTAAAATTGCAAATAGGATTCGCCGTTCAAGNGCGTCTCCAAATCAACATCCTCTAAAGGTCCATGCGGATCGTTGGTTAAAATTGCAAATAGGATTCGCCGTTCAAGTTTTCTGGTAGTTGAAATGGACCGAATAGCTGGCGGTTTAGTTTTACAGATCACATATTAACATTCAATTGTGCTTGAAAACTGGATTCTCTTGTCAAGTGTGGGTTTTCGATTCTGCGTAAACGGTAGTTATGGATATTAAAAACACTGTTGTGCTTAAGATGGGACTCGCCCGTCCACAAAATTTGATCAAAAAAATGCTCGCTGTCCTCTTCTTTCCTTCGTAACATTTATTGACAAAATTGTACTAATCTGTCATAATCATCTGGTCGCTATTGTTGGACATGTCTGACATGGTATGAATGATATCCAGCTGCCTGAAGTGTGCGATGTACCTCTGAAAATCTTCGATGGGTCGCTTTCAGTTTCTTCGACAACTGAATCTTCCTTCATTGTGAGTGTACGGCCAGGTCTGGTCCCTGGCACGCGGCTTCCTATGTAGGTAATATGAAATCTAAGGATCATTCGGTGGTCATGGAACCGCTCGGGTCGAGGCCCAGCTCTGCGTTCTACATAGTAGAGTCTTGTTGCATGTAGAGCGTTCCTCCTCGCATAACCATAAAAGTAGTGCATCTCTCCGTAGTCACGCTGTGAAAACGCCATGATCATTCACATACAAATTAAG
Organism: Clitarchus hookeri; assembly: GCA_002778355.1. Lineage (NCBI taxonomy): Eukaryota > Metazoa > Arthropoda > Insecta > Phasmatodea > Phasmatidae > Clitarchus > Clitarchus hookeri. Next base: position 73,188 of record NQII01008246.1, read on the forward strand.
TGCGGTAAAAACGTGGTGGGTTGCAGTCCCTAGCAAGCCATATCGNATTCACATACAAATTAAGTGCGGTAAAAACGTGGTGGGTTGCAGTCCCTAGCAAGCCATATCGTTAAGCAATTCATAGTTCAGTACAATATGCCCCATTTCCAGTCCTTACAACAACACAAATTAAAATTTGTGTGCTTTTAAGCGTCTATGAAAGAAACATACAACAATGGTGTAACCGTGATAGTAGATGGCAAGCATGCGACTGACTACAAAACAAGGACGGTGTACACCAGTACCGGTCTCTAAGATTTATGGTAACGCCATTGCAAACATCACGAACAATCGAATGGGGTTTAGACGCTTGCAAGAGAATTTCTTCCGGCAATGTCACATTTGTATTGCCCAAGAGGGTCGTCATTTTAAAAATTTCAGGTTGATAATTTTGTTTTAATCACGTTTTCACATTCTGTCAAAAAAATAGAATTTCTTGTGCACTGCACTTTGAGTCAAATTCTTAGGATGAAGCTTTAGAATTAGCGCGATAAAATTTTCGGTGTTATGTAGCTGATAAAACGAGAAAGTTTAAGTAAGCAAGGAAAATGCTTAATGTGAACATTTTTTAAAACGTTGCCGGATATTATGAAAAAACTACGCTTTACAAACTTTTTATTTTTCGATATTTTTCTCGGCGCCGTGCCCAGACAAATGAACATAAATAACATATTTCCGGATTGGCTATTCAGTCAGCTAATCTAAAATAAATATTCAAGCTACTGCCATAGTTATTAATTTAACCATACCAATATTTCTCGTCGAACTGCGAGTTAGGCACGAAACATAGAAAAAAAAATTATAACCCTAAAACTATTAATAATCGCTTAACATACACTGGGGTATATCGGATATGCCTTGAGGTTCTCTACCTCTCTGCTTCGGTTTGACACTATTTACTGGGATATATTGCATATCAACATAAGTAGGTATATGGATATTAATAATATATATTTAGATATAGCGGATGTTCACGAACAAATGATTAGAAACGTCAGAGTGGGGTAGATAAATATAAATTGAGCATATTTTTTTAAGGAACTAATAGTTTAACGTCCGTAGTTAACCCGCTAATGGCAGTGGCAATGTGCAGGGGCGAGTAGGCAATCACAATGACTAGTCTACAGGCAGTGCAATGAAATGGCACTTTATTTACACATTTGGGCTGAAGGCATGGAGACAGAGTGTCTGTTCGATGTCTCTCCTCAAAATGTCTGTTCAAACTGTACGCCACCGTGGGCCACACAGACGGTGCAGCGCTAAAGCATGTTTTCGACGCACATGTGCAAAGGTTTCCGGCGTAATGAGCTCATCCCTCGTGTCAAGCGATGTGGCATGCACCATCGATTTTACCCACAGCCATAAGTCAGATGGTGTGATGTCAGGTGAGCGTGTTGGCCATGCTATGGGGCCTCCTCTACCTTCCACTGTTTCGGGAAGTGCGTGTGAAAGGTGCAGACGAACCGTAATGGTGAAATAAGGCGGGGCCCCGTCCTGCTGAAACCACATCGCCTCACGAGCATCTAAAGGACCTTCCTCCAAGTATTCCGGTAACACGTCCTGCAGGAACTGTAGATACGTAGCACCTCCGAGACTGCGACCGTGCAGTACTTAGCGGTGTTACTTATTTACCCCACTATGGTGTTTATTATCATAGTGAACATCCGATATATATTATGTATATTTTATGCACATGTGTATTTACGAAGCCATTGGCGATATTGGGTGTTTGTGTAAATTTCTACTAAACAGTTAATCTTGCTGCTGATGTGACAGAATCAGTAGGATTAAAGTAACAGCTGGCGATGCCGGTTTCCAGACTGCGAATCCGTTGTAGTTCCGAACGTAGCCGCTAGGAAGCTGCACAAGTCGGTGATTTCGCCAACTCCACCCCGCAGTTCAACGCTCCGCAGGGAACAAGCCACCATTTTAAAACTATCTCGCTCGTGTTTTAAAGTACTCCGAAGAGGGTTGGTTGACGGGGGAGGGTGTTGTAGGTGTGTGTATGTATGTGTACGCGCGCACGCGTGTGTGCAGAAAGGGAAGGAGGGAGCAT